>JAJLRJ010000003.1:49636488-49643988 GCA_024195265.1 Dendrophyllia cribrosa
CCTCCGCAACAATGTTTCTGCAACAATGTTTCTTAGTTTAGCCAGGTTTTTAGTCTCTCCGTCGAGAGAGACAGGCTGGACACTGCATACGAAACCCTGGGCTAGTTGGTCCTCTGGGAACCGACTCAGGGAGAAGCCTCACGAGGGGGACAGGCCCTTAACGACATAGATCTGCTCCGACGGGTCACGGGTTTTAATACCGTGGCAGAGATCAAGACTTGATGGAGGAGAACCGTGAAGTTTGGCTTGCTATTATAGCTCGAGAAGACTCGACTTGATTAAATATCTGATTATTATCGAATGTCTTTTTTATAAAGTAGGGAAAGAAGTCAAACAATACTTACACGCAAGTGGTCACTTTATCTAGAATTGGCAAAAGTTGAGACTTGAGAAACTAAATTTATTTTAATTCGTGAGTCAGAACCGATCAGAAACTAAATAAGACAGTTTAAGAAACCCTGCTCATCTTAGTTGGAACTAGTTCCAAAAATGAAAAAGACAACGTCTTAGGCTAAGTTTTCACTGGAACAAAAGTCTCCGGATTCGTAAATGTAATCGGTTTTGTCACACTGAGCGATTACGAATCCGGAGATATCTGGTTACGTTCGCGAAATGTGAAAAAATGTTCATCTTGGACATGAAGTGGAAATTGGGCAAACGCCAATATGAAACTTTCCCATGGGAGTATTTCTCTAAACTTTCTTTGCAGAATGAACACAAAAAGTCGCAAAAGAACAAATACGACGATATACTGGTGAAATTAGGTAGAAATCAGCACCCAAGTGAACTCCGGATTCAAAAAATCCGGATTTGTGGCGCATTCAGGGTACTTTTCACCTCGGGTTCACCCTTCTGCGTGTAAATGGGAAAATGAATCCTGTGCCAAAAAGTTACCTTTGCTCTAGTGTAAACTTGGCCTTAAAGTCGTAAGAAAAACTCTCAAAATGAGTATCTACGGACTAGCTAGTCAAGACAGTGATAATTATAACTTAATAAAAGATACACCCATTCCCTTAAGAACTCTTTAATCTATAAGGTTTTCTCATACACTTTGAACAGTCCCTTGTTGTTTAGAAATAAGAATATGGAACAAAAAGGAACAAAAAAAAACAGTTAACCTTTTTTTCCTTTTAAGTGTACTTTGAGAGGCTGGGCTGTTACATTAAACATAAACAGATCAAATCGCTGGAAAATCAGACAAATTTATTGCAGCCTTACAAAAGGAGGCCCCACCCTGTCCAAGCCTGTAGTTCAGTAGCGTGGTCACTTGGTCTCAGAGTATTTGCTGTGCATGATGAAGGCGAGTGCCTTGGTGATGGGAATATTTTCTCAATACTTCCTATGTTGAATGCTTCTGAACAATGTTTTGGAGGACGAGGAGGGCAAAATGCCACTGACGTTTATCACTTCACAAGTAAGCAAGCTTGAAGCTTTATACAGCTCTATCTTTAAAAAAATTGTTGGATGGTTAATTAGTTGATTTGTTAGCTGATTGATTGGCTGAATGGCTGACTGACTGGCTGACGGACTTACTGTCTGACTTACTGTCTGACTGACGGACGTACGGACGGACGGACGGATGGAAAGACAGAGGGACGGACGGTAAGACTGACTCTGACTCATTGATCGATTGGCTATGTTCTACTTCACGGAAGACGTCATTGTTATTAACCCAATACCATCATAGCTAAGCTGGCCAATTACATCAACAACCACAAATACAAGGTACCACCAATCACTCAAGGTCAACAACAACAGTTCCTTTCAAACCTACACTAACCCGGATGATCAGACTCGACAAACTGCTGATACTCCTGTGTTCAAGCTGTTTACCACAGTACGTATGACTTGTAGCTATTAAACTGACGTTTTCTCTCCTTAAATTCAGTCTACATGTCCAAGCTAAGCGGACTGAGGATTAGTATCGTCACGTTCGACAGTATCCGTGTGGACTGGAATCCAGTGCCAGAGCTCTTTGTCCTTGGCTACAGGGTACTGGTACAAAATACCTTGTTCAATGAATTGGTTGCCTGGAACAAGAGCTTTATCCACATACGTGATCTCCATAGCAATACTACTTACGTCATCACGGTTTATCCAGTTCATGGTTTAACGGATAAGTGGAGTAGTGCAGCAAGTTCCCAAAGCATCACAATCACCACAAGAAAGGAAAAAGGTAAACAACGCATTGGAAAACAATATACGATGAGAATTATAGCAATATTCACGGAGGATGAAAGAAGCGAAATTAAGAAATTAAAAAAAACTGTTCATTCCTGAGATTAAAAAATAATTCATTTATTTGACAGAAATTTGTTTGGAGAGTTAAAAGAGTTAGAGTTGAAACTAAGCAATGTTTACCTATTTGCATGCAATGTTTATAAAGGACATATCAGCTATCAAAAACTATACATTCTTTGTAAAATTTTGAGTTTTGAAAACAGTATTGCACAAACAGTATCTAGTATATTGGGCTCCAATTTCCATAGAAAGCTATTTGTGCTGTGTCCTTTCAATATTTCGAGTTTATTTTTTATAGTTTGATTAAAATGACTCCCAGATACCACGCAGCTCTTTACAACCTCTAATTTCATTGGACCTGGGTATCACACAGCTCTATTGTTTTCAGGACTAGGGTCCATTGTTGTGTTGTTTGTTCTATTGTTTTCTCAGCAAATCAGAGAAGACCTTGTAAGAGCTGCGTACTGCTGTAGAATGAGGCGCATATGCTGAGGCAAAAATTGTAAACAAAGATTTGCCTGTACAGTTGCACTTTCTCTGGTGCTTGATACATATTTTTTTACCGTTTCAGTCAAATCATTGTTCATGTATTAGTCTGAAGTGTCGGTTAGGGCGAGAAGGAGGCTGACACTTGAGACTATACCTGTATTTAAAGGGACTTTGTCACCTATTTTTAGCATCACTTTGGAAAGCCAAAAAACTTATTTGTATCAAAGGAAACCTACAAATAATGGACCAGTTTTGTTAAAGGCCCACCTTTACCCAAAATGCTGTGCGCGCCGTGATCACTTTTTTGAATACGTGCAACCAATCAGATCACGCGTATGAACAATGGAGCATTTTAAAACAAAAACAAAAGACCGGAGCGTCTTTTGGGTGAAGGTGGGCCTCAAACAAATACTCAACTAGTGCACAGAAACTAGTATTCATTATCTTTGGCTGCGGATGGCCAGGATGATTGGATGCCGTGTTTCTTCTTTGTTGTTCGCCCGCTCCTCAGCCCGATTTCAAGCCGTTTCGGTGAGTTATCGTTTTGGGGATTTCCACTAGTGGACACAGCATAGCACAGCACAGCATTAGTGTATACACTTTTAACCGACTCTCTCTCTCTTTCTCGAATCCACCAGCTCCGTCTAGAGCTCCTGACGTCATTATCGCATACAACTCCAGCTCCACCAGCCTGGTGATCTCATGGGGTCACGTGTCCAGGCAGTATTTTAACGGAAAACCCATTGGATATAAAATCAGCTATTACCAAGTTGGATTGGAGGGGAATAAAAGCTTCATGACTGTGAACTACACAAACACCACCGAACTAAACAGCCTGAATGTGTTTACTGTTTACGTTATTAATGTGTCAGCGGTGAGTTCCGGTGGAGTGGGGCCTGGTAACGCGACAAAGATTCGAACAGACGACACAGGTACATTTGATTGCTTGTGCCATTAGATCTGTGATACACTGGATGATTTAGGGTTTTGTTACTATGAACGTTGGATAACAACAATTTGAGTTCATCTTTGAAGTTTGAGAGTACTTACATTAATCAGAAATATATATGCATTAATATAAATTACATGAGGGAAATTTCAGAAAAGATTCATGTTGTCACAATGTAATTTTCACCAAGATCTGAAATTTAGCATGCGTTTTAATTAGTAACGTAATTCTTATTCTCTTTTTTCCATGTTCCAAAGTTCATTTGCGCGACGGATCCATCTTATTACAACTGTTACTGTTAATTTCAATCGACCGACTCTCTCTCTTTCTCAAACCCATCAGCTCCGTCTAGGGCTCCTGACGTCATTATCGCGTACAACTCCAGCTCCACCAGCCTCCTAATTACATGGAGTCACGTGTCCAAACAGTATTTCAACGGAAAACCCATTGGATACAAAATCAGTTATTACTCTGTTGGATTGGAGGATAACAAAAGCTTCATGACTGTGAACTACACGAACACCACTGAGCTAACCAACTTGGCTGCGTTTACCGTATACGTTATTAATGTGTCAGCGGTGAGTTCCGGAGGAGTGGGGCCTGGGAATACTACAACGGCTTGGACAGATGACGCAAGTACAAATGTTTGTTTGATTGTATACATTTATTTAGATTTGGCCGGTGCACATGTGGCGTGGAAATTCTACATTAAAATAAGAGCTTCGCAAATTCCACAAACGGGCAATGAGCCGTTTCTTTAATAGTTGCTAAAATTGCTGCGAGCATATTTGACTCATGCCCGGCATTGTTGATCGGCCGTTCACATCCTTTGATAAAATATCATTCACCAACACTTTCAAATAACGAACGTCTGCATTTAAAATAATTATGATGGGTGCGAAAGGATTGTTCACTGACTCTTTTCTAGCCTGTTCCAGGCGTTCAGATAGTGGGAAAAAGCCGCGAATAGTTGGGGAGGGCGCGAAGAAAAGCGAGCGAAAAAAGTGCGGGGAGACGAGGGAACGCCTGTAAACAAACTCAACAAAAGGTCCACCCGCCCACTTTTAGACCGCCAGCTCAGTTGTCAATCATATGTCAATTACAACCGGATAAGATTTCTCGGGATTAGATTTCCGGGGAAATATGATCTCGGTCTGTGTTTCGATGTCCGATCGCTGTCACGTTCTTCTGCAAATGAATTGCCAGTCCATCCTTCAACGTGTTGTAGGTTTTGCTAAAAAAAATGTGAAGTTTTCATGAGCCAAAGTTCCGCGTGTGTCCCTTTTTAGTGCAGTTAAAAATAAGGATATTGTTGGATATTCTGGAGCGGAGAGTTTGGTGTTGGCCGACATTGCTCGCTCGTTAGGCCACAAACTGGATAAAAGTGAACAGAAATCTGATGTTAGCAAACCTACACAAGGTCGCCGATAAGACATACTCCCTCAGCGAAGCGTGCGCCGACGGCTGACGGTGATGCGAAATCGCGACGTTCTCTCACTCTTGCAAGCTCTGGTGAGGACCATAATTTGCTTGGAGTGGCCCTTAATTATTAACAACGCAATGGCGAAAAAAATGTGGGACGACGAGGGAACAAGGTTATTCAAGCAATCTTTCTGTTCTTCGCGAAGAGATACGATATTCGGGAAGTCTTTGAGTACGTTGTTTACAAAGATTTCGATCTTAGCGTGACTCGATGATAGCTGTCTTTCCTCCGCCATATCTCCTTACTCATCAGCGCTCGAGTGTCAACAGAAAGTGTCATAATTGACCAATCAGAGGGTATACCGGAATCCGGTATACCAGAACAACTTTTTGTTAAGTTTGTTTACAGGCGTTCCCTCGCTTCCTCTCCCCAATCTCCCCGCTTTTTTTTCGCTCGCTTTCCTTCGCGCCTTCCCCAACTATTCGCGCTTTCCCCACTAGCTCTTTTCTATGTCCTCCATCAGCTCCGTCTAGAGCTCCTGACGTCATCATCGCATACAACTCCAGCTCCACCAGCCTCGTGATCACATGGAGTCACGTATCCAAACAGTATTTCAACGGAAAACCCATTGGATACAAAATCAGTTATTTCCCAGTTGGTTTGGAGCAGAACATGAGCACAGTGACTGTGAGCTACACGAACACCACTGAGCTAACCGACCTGGCTGCGTTTACTGTGTACGTTATAAGTGTGTCAGCGGTGAATCCCGGAGGAGTGGGGCCTGGGAACAATGCCACGGCTCGGACAGACGACTCAGGTACATTAATTGTTTGAGCATGCTCACTAAGATCTGGGGTGACCACGTACTCTGATAATTCCACACTCGATTTTAGCAGATCAAATGTAATTAGTTGATAAACTCACTATAATGACCTTTTGCATATAATTTATTGTCTTTCATGTGCAGTTTACGTAATGATAATTTCAAACATCGCATTTATCTGATCATTTCTACTAAAAAACAATTCCACACAGGCAGCCATCTATAGCTAGCGGCTAGTATTTGTAGTTAATTTGCGAGATCGTTCATCAGGTTTCGTATTTACAGCAGATGTATGCTTTTGGAGTGATTATAATGGAAGCGAATAAATTACTCACCATCTCTTTGCTGGGTCCTTCATCAGTTCCTTCTCGTGCTCCTGACGTCATGATTGCGTACAACTCCAGCTCCACAAGCATGATGGTCACATGGAGTCACGTGTCCAACCAGTATTTTAATGGAAAACCCATTGGATACAAAATCAGTTATTTCCCAGTTGGTTTAGAACGGAAAGGGACCTTCATGACCGTGAACTACACGAACAACACTGAGCTAACCAACTTGACTGCGTTTACTTTGTACGTCATTAATGTGTCAGCGGTAAGCTCCGGAGGAGTGGGACCTGGACAGACGATATTTATTGTTAAAGCTTGTAGTTATAAGATCTTGACTTATAAGATCGGGCTTTTTCGTCTTTCATGATATATCGACCAGCAAATCCATTGATTAAATTAAACCTTGATGAAATTTCTAACCCAGGTTTAAAGGAGCAATGTCACATTTCTTTCGTGCGCACTTTTAAATACAAGAACATATTTGTATTAATGGGCGGAAACCTAAAGTAATGGTCCGGTTTTGTAAACAATTACACAGCAACTAATTAATAGTTCACAGCAAAAAGTATTCATCAGCTTTGGCTTCGCATGGCCTGGATGGAAATGGTTGCAACTTGAAAAAAAAAATCGCCATTTTTTTTTCCAAGTTCGTGTTGCGCTCATTGTCATTCTTCCTTGCGAGAAACCATTTGATCCTTTCTTCTTGGTGTTCTGGCAGCCATTTTAATGTATTGTGACCAAAACACAGCAAAATCCAAGTGACAATTCCCCTTTAAAGGCTGATCGGACAATACTTAGGTTACTTGGTAAAACAACAAAGAACATGGAACATTAATCACGTTTGCATAAGACTTTCGTTTTGATACACAAACACTATGGCGCTGAAGCATCAGCATTCTGGAAATAAGTGGTAGTCAGTTGACTCCTGTAAATCGGTCTATTTTGTGACTAAATTATTCACTGATTTTCTATTCAGTTTTGAATTTGTCAGCTCCATTTCAAAAACATTATTCGTTTTAGTGATGCACAATGCAATACTGGGGAATCATTTCAAGAACTACTTATTGTATTGCTGACATGACTCTGTGAATGAGCAAGGTGAAGCAAATCCTGCGCTCTGATTGGCTTCCCGAGCGGGGAAGTATAGTTAACTTTCTCGCCGTGTTCCCGCGCGAAAATTTTCTTTTGACCATATCATCCTTTATTGACCAAGCTTGTTAGATCAAGAAGGCTGGATTTGGGC
>JAJLRJ010000003.1:49646488-49703988 GCA_024195265.1 Dendrophyllia cribrosa
TATTGGCATACAGTTACGGCCCCTCCGCGTTGAAGATAGAATGGGCTGGAATACCAGAGAAGTCTTTCAATGGAAGGCCCCTTGGATACAACATCAGCTACTTCCCTGATGGTTTGGAGAATAATTTAAGCTTTGCTATTGTAGCATATGGCTTTCAGTCATACTATTCCCATTTCGTGTCTGGTCTGGCTTTCAATACTACGTACGTGATTCGTGTATCAGCTGTAAGTGGTGGAGGAGTAGGACCTGAGGTCGATACTATAGTCAAGACAGGTAAAGTTATGCATCAGTTAATTCCAGCAGAGCCAATGTCCACCTGGGACAACCCTCGGGACAACCCTCGGGCATAAGCAGTTTGTTAAAATAATTGGCAAATGCGCCATGGGGGGATCAAAAACAGCTGTGCAAATGCCCCGGGCTACAGTGAAAAAAGGAAATGTCTTCGGGTCTAGACTCATCCAAAAGTTATTTGAAAGCAAACTAAGTTAACAGAGAAGTGTTTCCCTCGGTTTTTCTCTATAGTGACCGATTATAGCAAGTTCACAACAAATTTCTCGTCAGAAAAAAAGCCAGGAGAAAATGCCCGACTAATGCAATACCTGGAGTAGGTGGGCGGAGGGGAGGGGTATGGGCACCGCTAGAATTGACTGATGCATTATACAAGGTAGTGGACTATATTAACAGTTGAACCTCTCCAATACGGACACCAAAAGGACGGCACCAAGTGCCCGTATTAGAGAGGTGTCCGTATAATGGAGGTCATGGATACGACGTCATTCTAAAGGCTCCAGTATACTTCCAAATGGCCCAAACTCGTCTTTTAGCTATTACTACCTTTCATTTCTTACCACTTTGTTTTGATTTGTTTAATAGGCCATTTCCGAGTTGCCTTTAGCCTCTCTATCAAAGCAAGGCTAGGTGCGAAACCTTTCATATGCAAATAGTTATTTGCATGTGAATGAAAACTCATTTTCACGTGAAAGGTTACGCACCTAGCCTCGCTTTGATAGAGAGGCTAAAGGCAACTCAGAAATGGCCTATTCTATTTCACAGGACATCCTTGTGATGAATTCCAATGTGCTAATGGAGGTACCTGCAGATTAGCCCTGGACAACCCTGAAGGTGCTTTCCCTTTTTGTATGTGTCCTCTGGACTTCACTGGTTTCTTCTGCGAAGAGAAAATGTTTATACCTGGTAAATTACCCACCATTGCTAGCGAGTCTTTTATTAAATGTTTGATTTATTATTTTTAAATGATTATGGCTACTGTTTAAAAAATAGTAATTAAATAAGTTCGATAAATATTTGGGCACTGTTCCCCATAAAAACTTTAATTTTATCATTCTATTTTGTTTTCGCTGTTGCAAACATACATGTATTTTGTACCGAAAAAGAATTACTCAAAGGTTACATAAAAAGCTAAAAGATAACCACACCAACAAAAGACCTAACTTACAAATCACAATGGTGTTGTACCTTTGCAAAGATCCAATTGCCCAAACATTTTACACTTGTGTAAAGTTACTGTTCTGTTCATTAAACCTATCATTTTGTGACCTTTGTTGCCAACGCCATCTTGGTTGCTTTAGATCCCGATTACCCGAACAGCGACAAATTATATCAACAAATTGTTCTGTTTTACAATAACCTTTAATTTAATTATTAAAACGTGACTCGTACAAGTCTTTGGCCTGCGAATACGTTAGGGCGTTCGTGCGAGAAGGCCTCCTCGCGCGTGAACGCAAGCGGCCAAGAGGGATGACAGGCGGCTGTATTCGCAGGCTAGCAAGTCTTATGAAAGTGTACTTTTTCAGCTCCTTCACAAGCTCCACGCTATGTTACTGCACGGGCAACCAATGCAACAAGTATCCTTGTCACCTGGAGTGAATACGACGAAAAGCAGATGAGTATCATCGCGTATAATGTTTATTTCAGCCTTGCTGATACACCGAGTGATTTCAGAGAAGTGGAGGTACCAGCATGGGAAGCGAATAGCGCTGAACTCAATGATCTTGGGATCTTCACGCTTTACGTTGCACGGGTTTCGGCGATAAGTAAGGGCGGAGAAGGACCCAAAAGTGTGCCCGTTAAAGCGCGAACTATGGAGGGTGGTAGGTTCATCATCAGACGTTATTAACTGTGCTTTTCAATAACACGCGATCTCTGAAGTCCAAAACTCAACAAACAGTTTCCTTTTTCACTGCCGCAAATATCACAGCAGAAGTCTCAGGAAACAACGATGCTTTACGCAAAATGGTCACATGGTCATGTTTGTGAGTTGTGATTGGTGGATTTTTATCCATTTTGTCAGTTTCTGTTTTCAGGGATCCAATGTATGTCGCCATGGTTATGATTGACGGCAGCGTAAAACATAAACCTTAGTTGGGTTTTGCGTGTTATTGAAAGCCACAATAAAGACTGCATTGTTTTGTTTGTTTCATGATTTGTTTTTTTATCCTAAATAATGACAGCCAATTTTATCTTGCAAAGTTTAAGGTGCAATAAATTAGCTCCATGATGTTGGTGTGCAAAGAAAAGACAATGCGTAAAGAATCAGTTCGTAGCACTTGTTGCGGACCAATTGGCCAAATTTTTCCCTTCGTGATATACGACTAGGCATTTTTTTCCTCTCCCTCCAGTCCCCTCCCTCTTTATTCCAAAACACTCCCCTCTTACTAAAGTGACTTGGAATGCAATGCAGGTCTTGGCGCCATAGTATGAGGGTTGAGTTTGTTGTATCTTATAAATTAAAGTGCACCTACAGGTAACCCCCAATTTTTTTTTTTTTTGCTTAATCAACTCTTTATGTACGTTGAAAAGTTAAATAGTTAAATATTTCTTGTTTTTAACATAGTGTAAGTCAGAGTTATAGAGATTTGAATTTACAAAATGCTAATTAGATGACATCAATTCGGGATTTTGCCATTATTTCTAGGTCAATTAACAATACGCAGTATACAACTTAAGGAAAATCAATTTGAGAAATACTAAATTTAAACTGTGGATAGTCAATTGATACATAAAAAATATTACTTGGAGGTAAAAACAAGTAGTTGTATAATAAATGATTCCCGAATTGATGTCATCTAATTAGCATTTTGTAAATTCAAATCCCTATAACTCTCTAACGCGACGTTAAAAACAAGAAATATTTAACTATTCAACTTTTCAACATACATAGAGTTGATTAAGCAAAACAAAATTGGGGGTTAGCAGGGTGGGATGAAAATGAAAAAATCAGCTTGCCCTTCGGGCAAGCTGCTACTTTAGTTTACTAGCCCGGAGCTCAGAAGAGCTAGCCCAAGAGTAAATTAATTATTAAAAACAAACAAATTTAAACAAGGGATGAATATTACACCAAGAGGCAAAAAATCTCCAACTTGATCAATTATTGATCAATGAAACTAGTACTCTGATTCGAAGTCTTTCGCCTTTGGATAACGTAAAATATCTTGCAAGCCCTTTCGGAAGTTTGATACAACAAAAATAACACATTTTATATTAGTTACGTGACTTGCTTGCGAGTATCAAGAGATTAAATTACGCACGGCGTTCTACGCGTACATGGCAAACGGCAGCTTGCAGTTTATTATCCTTACTTTTCCTCGAATCGTAAAATAAATCCACTAGAAAAATCGAAGTTAGTTCACATGTTAAAGGTCAAATGAACCAAAAATTTGACATTTTTTCTTTTAGTCCAACATTAATGCAATATGTTTAATGAGTACCAAATAAACATATTCTGAAGTTTGAAACTAATTTGACTTGGCAACGCAGAGATATTGTAAGTTGAAAAATGCGACTTTTTGGCCTTCATAATCGTAGAGCGGTCGGGAAAATTGTCGGAAAGTGACGTCACTATTGACCACCTCAAAACAGTCAAGGTTCGAAGTTGAAAACAATAGGTTTAATGAGCGAAAACAATGCATGCTTGCACGTGCGTTTTATATTTTAGTACATTTCCTTGCCGTTCCCTGCAAAACAACAACGTAAAATGATCAAATTATAGGTTTTTGTGGAGAACGTGAACTCACAACGGTTAATTTTCTTTTTTCTATTTGAAATTTAAAGCCGTCACTATGAATTCAACAGTTTACCTTAACAAAAATTACCACGTAAGCGGAGATGATTGACAGACAGAGAAAGTTAACATGCACTAAACTACCAAGCGAGGTGGATTGAAAAAACTTAACTCCGTTAAAAAATCTATTGTATAAACAGATGAAGTTTCTCGAAGCAATATTTCGTCGCTCAAAGCTCTTCGTTTCCTACCAAAACACCGGTTCGAGCTCCTCAGCCATTTTCAATTCGAAAACAGTAGAAATCTTTAAGTTTTAAGAATATACACAAGCTAGAATACTCAGTATTCGCCAGGAGAGAGGACACTGGGAATGAGGTTGGCTCGCCAATAGTGACGTCACAATCCTTACCAATCCTACCACTTGTAGTGCGCGGCCATTTCAGAAACGTTTTCGTGAAGCCTTCGGAAATCTTCGTACTTTTAGCTATGTAACTTCCTTAAAGGCTCAGGAAGAAAAATTATTGTGTAAGTTTGCTTTATTATGGTTTCTTTTAACGTTTAAATGGATAAAGAAAAAATTTCAAAATTTTGGTTCATTTGACCTTTAATGAGTTTGAGAAACGTGAAACTACTCACTTTCCCATGGAAATAGCAAACGGCAGACGGCAAAAATATTTGCCGTTCGTGGGAAAAACAATCTATCCAGTATTAACGCAACGACTGTGTCGGCAAATGTTCAAGTTGTCTACATTGATGTAGCTTGTTTAAAGAAAACGGTCTTAATCGACAAGACAGATCCTAACTGGTTTACTTTGAACTTAATACAATGAAAACAACAGCGATTTTAAAGACCTAAAAGCAGAGGAGTGAGAACACAATTACGGCCGCTACTGTAAATTTTAATTATTTACGAAAACGCATAATTCAATTCCATTTCTTTTGTTCCCTGTTGATATTTTCTTACATATTTATAATGTTCCTCACATTCACTTTCACTTGAGAACTGTTTATTACACACTTCTTATTTTAATTCTTAACTTAATGATGAGAAAAGGCAACAAATATTGCTTGCCCGTCGGGCAAACTCCGACAAAAAGACACTAGCCCGACGGGTCGCTTCACTAGCCCCGGGCTATCGGACAGCGCTTTTGTCGCGCCCTGGGTTAGGTGCACTTTAAAGCCTTTCAGCATTCAATCTTCACTATATAATAAAGCTGGGAGCCAAAATATTTTCTTTGCCAGCAGGACCCCGTTAAAAAAAGATTCTTGTAATTTTTCATTGGTCCATGGCAAAATCAGATACCATGCAGCTCTTAACAACCTCCAATTTCATTGGACCTGGGTATCGCGCAGCTCTATTGTTTCAGGGCTAAGGTCCATGTTTGTTCTATTGTTTTCTCAGCAAAATCCCCGGCCGAAAATCAATGAAAGCATCCAGGCTTGCTTTTTTTTTACTCGTGGTCTTACTATGTATGGGCCATGCAAATACCGAGAGACTTAAATCGTTTTGGTGTCCTAATGCCCTTTTTACAGTAACTACTTAAGTTGTATTTATTAATTAATTAATTTATCATTTATTATTTATTTATTTAGTACCCAGTGCTGCTCCAAGTGATGTCCGTGTGGTTTATGTTGACTCGTTGTCCATCATAGTGGAGTGGGGTCCAGTCCCTACAGGTTCGGAAAATGGTGTTATTCAAGGTTACGTGGTGAAGTTCGGAGAACCAGACTCGGATATGAGAAACAAGACCGTCAGCGACTTCACAGCTGTTTTATCAGATTCGCATGAAAACACATTATATACAATTCAGGTGGCAGCCTACACCAGCGTGGGTGTTGGAAGATTTTCTGAGCGAATTATTACTCGGACGAAAATTTGTAAGTATTATGGGTTTGGTCATAGGGCGCATGATAGTCAATGATAGGTAGGGTGAGAGTTTTGATCCCAAACTATCATCTAATGTCGTTGACCATTGTGCTTGCTATCAAACGGTGCACGATAGCGAATGATAGTTGGTCAATTAAGTCACATGAGCAAAGTTATCCACTGACACCTCACTTGACTTGCAACTACTAATTGTATGACGAATTGCTGGTTTGCACGTGACGTCACGGCGGCCATGTTGGTGGTCAAGAACAAAAGCACATCTCTCCGCTGGGAACTAAACTCTATTTTCATGCAAATTCTGAGACAAAAATTGTATTGCATTGACCACCAACATGGCCGCCTTGTCACGTGCAAACCAAGAATAGACAACGTGTTGGCTGATATTTTCTTTGTTTTAGTGGGGCTTCGACAGAGACTGTTGACTTTTGGCGACCATTTTGATAAAGCTACAGCTGAGCTTGCGAAAAAATATCATCGAGGATCATGTAGAAATTTTATAACAGGCTGAAGGGAATGGTAGTTCATGATAGTGTATATACGTACAGTTGGTGGTCAAACGAAACCGCGTGTTTCAACTATCATCGACTATCAACAACAAAATGAACTAAATACTACGCGCTCTGTGATTGGTCGTTGTCTATGATCTATCAGAGTAGTCCAGACGCACGGCTAACGTCTTAGAAAAATTGTCTGCTTCGTTTTGTCCGACATAGCGCAAAGTTTTGAAAATGTTTGCGAGATTATTCTAGATTGAGCAAGTGAAAGCCACGAAAAATGTTTAGCAGGAGCTGTTTACAAGCAAGAAAAAAAAAGAAACCAAGATGTAAAGTGTTCTTGGTGACTTGAAAAATACCTAAACTGGAACAAATCCTTGAACAGTCGAGCGATACGAAGCAAGTTCGTAATTTTACTCTTTTTACTTTTCTGTTCATTGTCAGATAAAACAAATAGATTCCATTTGGATAGATTCCAGTTATAGATTACAGAAGACGTCAAAACGTGGTAAGAACATCAGTGATATTTTTGTTCTTACCACATTTTGATGTCATCTGTGATCTATAATTGAACAGGCACACGGCCAAATGGAATCTATATCATGCACCGTTTGACCAGGGTGTAAACATTATTTAGTCTATTAGTCTAAGTACTGTAATAGCGTTAAATGTAGCGTATATTTTACAAATCTAGAAGTCAAAATCCTGCATTATATTGTCCTAAATTAAACATGACGATATTTTTGAGAATACTACAGAAATTATTTCCTTCCTAGCTACTTTTCTTTTCTGTTCTCAAATACCCCAAGTGTGTTTGATACTCAAGTTAGCCTTCTTCATATGTGTACGTTTTTTATATAGTTTATTCCACGGATCACCACTTATCTATACGTCCTAAAACGCTTTCTTTCCATGGAACGCACTGAAGCAAGAATGAAACTCGCTTTACCATAATTTTTACTCTAACAAAACAATTTTTTCAGCCAAGTGCACAGTTTTCAGTCGTTATTACAATTACCCATATAATGCCTGAAATATTCACTGAATTATAAATAAGTATCTAATCCTAATGAAAATTTCTGTCGTGTATTATATGCAACATAACACCTGTCTGACTTTTTATGTCTGGACCTTTTTAGTTGATCCTTGTCATAGTTTTCCCTGTCTCAATGGTGGTATTTGCCTATCAGACGAAGGATTGCGATGCGCATGCTTAGAAGGGTTTACTGGCCAATCCTGTGGTACTTACATAGCAGGTAAGAATGATTTAAAGAAGAGTGTTTGGCCAGGAGCTTGCTTAAATCTTGGTTTATTACACTGTATCTTGAAATAGGAAGAATAACTCGCCAGAAGTGATGAAAGTAAAGAAATATAAATTTGAGAGACAAAATAACGGGTAAAAAAAAAAAACGCAAGGTTGATTTCTTTGCCGCCTGTCACTGAATCAAATTTGATGAACCGTCATCTGCTTCCATCCTTGTAATCCTGTACTTTAACGCCAAAATACTTGCAGTTGCTCTGGTTTGCTTTAGAAACTTTAGTTATTCAATTTAGTTGTATAATTGGTGGTATTTATTGGTTATTGAGCAGTTTTCAATTGAGTGTGAAAAGTAATTACACAATTGCTTTGGTTTTTCATTGCTTCGCTTTGTGATTGGCTAAAAAATCTCACGCCACTTTCGACCAATCAGAAGTAAAACCAAAACCAATCGTGACTTGCTTGCACGCGTTTTTCCGTGCTTGGTGCCGCCGATATGTAATTCCTCTGATTGGTTCATTGGATTGTTCACGACTGCTGTGATCGGTCAGAGTAATTACTTAAATTGGTTTTGGTTTTGCACACTCAATTGAAAACTGCGCTATAATATGGAAATTACTGTACGTAAGCGAAATTCGATTTTTTTGCGGGACACAATGTCTCTTTAACCCTTTAACTCCCAAGAGTGCCAAAGATCAAAATTCGAGAAAAATCCCAAATTTCATTTTGTAAAGTTTTAAAAAACAAATGGTACCATGCAAAAGTACTGCTGAAGAGGTTTCATTCGAATGGTCACACCATTGGATTTCGTCCACAGACTCAAAAGTTAGAACTACACTACATGTCTCCATAATTGACTCTGGGAGTGAAAGGGTTAACATGCATCACCAATTAACAGACCGTACCAAAAAACGTCTTCTTTTACTTCCTTGCACTTGTTTTTTGGTTTAGTAGATACTCAAACTTTCATTCTGAGGTTTCTTTCCACTTTACAAAAGGCTTGTTTGTCTCAGAATTGAGAAGAACAGAATCTTAGTTAAAACGTTCTCTTGTCTTTGTCTGTTGGACTGAACATTTACCATGAATTGTGGGAAAGTTGATTTTAATTCATTTTCATTCACATTTCCCTAAGTTCTTATCATATCCTTTTTCAAAGATTCTCATTTGTCTGTTAACAGGTTTCTTTGTATCCAATAGTTGTGCTAAAATAAGTCTTTGTCCCTTTGATGGTTGATTTTCAACCCAGCTAAACGATGAGTTTTTACTTTAGTAAAAGGATAGTAATGCATTGAAATAGCAAAAATGACATGTTGGAAATAATGTATTAAGTAAGAGATAGTTGAATAAATTCTCCGTTTTGTACAAAATTCAAGCCAATGGAAGAAAGAAGGTATAGGAGAGAAGACCACTGAGCTCCCAAAGGTCTCCCTGATGGATCAAAGGGTATGAAAGTAAAGCTCAGTGATTTATTGTCCATCATGAAATTTCAGAGCTTACATGCAACAGTCCTGTGGTGAGTCTGCCAACATTACCACAAACTATGCCTCGAGCGCTAAAAGTAAGGCCAGCCACCCAACTGTTGATTCCTTCTGATGTGCAACTTGACTGCGAGCTGTCTCACACAACAATGTTCAAATGGAATGTTTACAAGTTGAGTCCAAAGAGAGAGGAAAACCTGTTGGTTCTCTCAAGAAATGGTTCCTCGCAACTGCTGATAAGAGGACGAATGTTATCAGTTGGTAGTTACTTGGTGCGACTCACCGTGAGGATGATAGGAACGAAGGTATTTGGGGTTAGTGAAGGTTACATCCGGGTCATCCAAAGCCCTTTAATTGCACTCATTTCTGGTGGAACCAAGGTGGAAAGAGGATTTAATAAAACATTGGAATTTGATGCTTCTTTTTCACGTGATCCGGACGCTGTTTCTCCCCACACTGGTAGGTTCACCATAATCATCCAATATCAATAATTTAGTGCTTAAAATAAAATAAAAACAAACTGTCATTTTGAAGGATAGAAAACATAAACGCAACTTCTCAAACTCATTAATAATTCAGCTAGTCTGAGCAAAAAAAATGATAAGTGTGATGGTGGGTTGGAAATCCGATCTTAATTAGCAAAGATTTTGGCGGTTGTATTCCTTTTTTTAACACTCTTCCTCGTGTTTGATATATTACTCCCCTCCCCTTCCCGTTTGTTTTTTCAACCCTCTTCTCGGTGTTTGGAAATCCTGATGAAACACTCTTCTTCGTGTTTGATATCTTACTCCCCCCTCCCCCCTCCTTGTTTTTCAACCCTCTTCCTGGTGCTTGGAAATCCTGCTGAAAAACTCTACCTGGTGTGATATATTACTCCCCTTCCCCCTCCTCCCCCCAATTGTTTTTCAACCCTCTTCTCGGTGTTTGGAAATCATGATGAAACACTTTTCCTGGTGTTTATTGCTTAATAAAAACCTAATATTAAATTGGCGATAACATGGATTTTAATTGCATTTACAAATTTGTACACTAAAGGCCTGGCTAAACTAGGAAACATTGTTGCAGAAACATTGTTTCCTGTAATGTTTCCGGGGTGGCTAAATTAGCGGAAAGCAAACAAAATGTTTTACTGCCCAAGTGGCTAAACAAGTAAACATTGTTTCTGAAACAAAGGGTCACGCATGCGCATTGTTGTTCGCTCACCGGTCCGCTCGCCGTTGCTTTAATGAGCAGTACTGGAAACTAGTCAACATTGCTTTCATGGTGGCTAAACTGGGAAACTTATGTTTCGGACGCAAAATTTGTATCCGGGAAAAAAATGTTTTTGACCTGAGGCAAAAACATTTTCTTGTTTCCGAGCAGCAAAATTTGTTTCCGTAACATGTTTCCCCTGCGGCTAAACTGTGAAACATTTGCCTCCGCAACAATGTTTCTGCAACATTGTTTCCTAGTTTAGCCAGGCCTTAAAGGGGCTATGTCACCATTTTTAGCATTACTCTAAAAAGCCAAAATACATCTTTATATCAGTGAAATTCCAAAAATAAGAATCCAGTTTTGTTTAAAATTATTCTACTAGTGCTCTAAAAGTAAAAATAAATGTCTTGGGCTGCAGATGGCCAGGATGGAAATGGATTGCATCTTGAAAAAATTGGGCCAATTTTTTCAAGTTTATCGCTTGTGTCTTAAAAAATTCGCTAAAACTCCGATTATGGTTTATTTTCTCTGCTAAAATTTACTTGATATCTTCCTGTTAGTGTTTTTTAAGCATTTCGTGTACGACAAAGGTACTTAGTTTTAATTTGCGACGGTTTTGACCCGAAAACCTCAAAATCACCATGACATACAGGGATTCTGACAGGGTGCGGGAAAAAATCCAAAATTGTGCGGGAGTTTTGGGGCAAATTGTGCGGGAAATAACTTCGATTGTGCGGGAAATTGTGCGGGTTTGCGCAATCCTGTGACCAACCAAATATTCAATCACCAGTGTTCTAGCCAGGCCAGAAAAATATGACAAAATACAAATGGATGTTTTACTTTGGGGATTAAAATGTACCCAGCAATGGCCAATTTGCGGCTGTTTTTCTTCACCAAAGTTTATTTGTCTCAACAAAATCACATTGCGTGACACGATGAACTCGATCGGGTAAAACCGAAATACCACCTCTAAATAAAATGTTTCCGATCTGAGCGAGTTCCTTTCTTAAAAATCCGTACCTTTTATGTAGTGTGAATAATTTCCATTAAAGGTTCACACAATTTCTTCGAAAGTTTGCCGCAAAAACACAACCTCGAGATGTATGCAAATTGCGTGCTAAAAGTAATTTGATAGCATGTTTGTTTTGCATTTTCCCGAATGAAAACGTCTTTCACTTGATTGAAAAAATTCAGTATTCTGATCAGAACTTAATAATTTTCTCCTGTCAATCCGAAGTTCCTTCAATAGTTTGTTTGTCGATTCGCAAACTTGATCAGTTCTTTG
This sequence comes from Dendrophyllia cribrosa, assembly GCA_024195265.1. NCBI lineage: Eukaryota > Metazoa > Cnidaria > Anthozoa > Scleractinia > Dendrophylliidae > Dendrophyllia > Dendrophyllia cribrosa. The sequence continues at coordinate 49,658,107 of JAJLRJ010000003.1, forward strand.
CGAAAATAATTCAGACAGAGTGACATTCATTTCGGCGCGACCGAGTACATTTCTTCGGTGTTTCTTCTTCGGTCCCCGACATATTAAACTGAAAGAGGAAGCGAAAGCGTTCGAAAAAATATCAACAGGCTGCTAAGAAAAACGACATAATGTCTGGAAAACGACAACTAAAAAGCTACGCAAAAAATTCTGTAGGAAGTCGGAAAGAAGTAAAACTGAGACTAGTTCCCAGGACAGCGAAGAGAACGCCTTGTTGTTTTTATATCGATCCGCTCGAGCTGTTCGAGGAAAGCGAGGGATTTCTCGATTGTTTGGAAGGAAAATGGGCTGAAAATAGCCTAAAACGTTTCTCGAAATCTTGGTAATCAATAGAAATACCTGATTTAATTAAAATTTTAAGCAAATATTTCAGTATTGTGCGGGATTGTGCGGATTTTTAGGAATTGTGCGGAATTGTGCGGGTTTAACCGAATTGTGCGGTCCCGCACCCGCGCACCCTGTCAGAATCCCTGGACATAGCTCCTTTAAGGTCACATCGTCATGAGTATTGCTACCACCTTAAACTATTGCGACATCATTTTGGAATTGACTTTATCACACCGATGTAAAAATTGCAAAAGGGAAAGAAAACTTAGAAAAGAAAATAAAGAATAAGAGAGATAAATCATTTTTGAGGAATGTAATATAAAATAAGACAACACATTTTTAACGTTAATTTTTATTGCATTGTACTTGACAGGTATTGGTATTTTTGCAATGATTTAAAGGCGTGCAAATAAAGTACCACGGCGAAACGTTCTTGTAAGGGCCTGGTCACACTACAGTCAAAAAAAAAAATTAGCCCGTGCACAAATCAAGAAAAACAAAAGAAACCGCTCCGGTGGGACACGCTTTTTGTGGAATGTTTTTGTTTTTATGTCATTTTGCACGGGCTAATTTTTGTTTTTGACTGTAGTGCGACCAGGCCTTAATTCTCTATTTTCGAATTGCCCATAATACACTTTGTTTGCCCCCCAAATTTTGCATAAACTGTTGTTTTGAAATGCTCTTGGGAATATGCATTCCTCCCAAGAGCGTTTACAAACAATAGTTTATGCAAAATTTGGGGGGCAAGCAAAGTGTATTATGGGCAATTCGAAAATAGAGAATAGGGTAGTTATCCTGTCCCTCTCATTACGAGTAACTGGCCAGTGTCTCTAAAATTACCGCAGCTGCCCTCCACCCCCTCCTTTCGAGTTTATCAAGTTGTGAATTTATAATTTAACTTGAAAATATAACTTGTTGTTGTTTGTCCTAACATTTTCTTATGCTCAGTAACCGATGTTAATATAACCCGTGCCATTTTGTTCTTATACTATTTTCAGGTCTTAATTTTACCTGGATATGCACACATTCTTCAGAGAATTACACAAGTGACTTGCTCGAAATATCGTCGCTTATTCCCAGTCCTTCGGAGGCGAATCTTGACCGTGGTGGATGTTATGGTACTGGGGCGGGCAAAATAGGATCCGACGAGCCGTTGCTGAAGATAAACAGCGGTTATATGGTAGAGAACAGTTCGTATTTGATAACACTTGTGGTGAAGAAGGATCGGAGACAAGCCTTGTACACACAGGAAGTGGTTATTGTACGCGGGGATCCACCGGAAGTCCTTATAAGGTCTGTTAATCACCAGAGCCCGGTTGTTCAAAGCCTGATTAGTGCTAATCCAGGATTTACTCTGTAGGTATTATTTAGAGTTAACCTAGGATTAGCACTAATCGGGCTTTGAACAACTGGGCCCAGGGTGGGGTTGTTTAAAACAGGATTTAGTTAACCCAGGTTTAGCGCCAAATTTGAACTTAAATCCACAACTCTACAATGTAGATTCCCGAAAGCTCTTTTTGGCCTACCATTTCACTTAATTAATAGTGAAAGTTTTGATCGATAAGCTGATCAAAAATCATGTTCAGATTCAAGCTGCTAATATGCCTAACTACAAACCAATCACATAATTTCACTTAATTAATAGTGAAAATGCTTTCAATCAGAGTTAATTTAACATTTATTCCCGAATTAGCGTTAACCGGCCTTCGAACAACTCAGTGGGTCCAGCAGGATACGTACTGAAGTTTTGATCGATAAGCTGATCAAAAATCATGTTCAGATTCAAGCTGCTAATATGCCTAACTACAAACCAATCACAATGATCAGTTTAGATCACCTGATCATAAAATACCATTTACCCAACAACGCAACACACAATAAAAGATGAACAGAGAAAGTGGATTTCTAATTTATACATATGTATTTAAAAAGACATCCTAAGGATATGCAGCAATTGTTATACTTTTTCCACTAGGCGATGTTAACACAATGATATCTTCGTCCAATTAAGCGAATTTTATTTGTTTGTTTTTGTTTTTGTTTTTTTGCTTGCCAAGTTCGCCATTTTAAAAATTGTAATTAACATTATTTGGACGGGCGGATGTCACTTGCCTTCTACATTCGCCTTTGCTACTCAAGAGTTTTTTTTTCCTTCGATTTTTCTCGAAGTTATACTTTGTCAACAGGAAAATAAGAGTAACTCGGGTAAAAATCTGATGCAATGATTAATTTTACTGGATATAGATTTTAAAATGTTCTTATCTTTTTGTGTTCCCAGCTGTTTTGACAACTGTGATGCAAAATTAAATCCATCAAGAAGACTTGCACTTCAAAAGCTCTGCGGTGGGTCTTCATGTAGTAGGCGCCTTTCTTATCGTTGGTCCTTATTCGTGGCGTCCAATAACAAACAATCTTCGGAGCCTCAGTGGTTTAAAGTCAAAAGCCTACAAAATAAAATTCGTACAAGACTGACTTCACCGAGGATTGTCACTCACCCTGGAGTACTGAAGCCGAATAGGAGGTATAAGTTTCTGCTGACTGCTAAAAGACCTGGGGGATACCCAGGGTATTCCGAGTATGAAGTCACCAGCAACAGTCCCCCTGCGGGGGGATACTGCAAAGTGAGCCCGGAATCAGGCGTCACTCTTGCAACAGAGTTCATTTTCAAGTGTGCTAAATGGACGGATGTCGATGTTCCATTGCAGTACGAATTCATTTACTTCACAAATAACGATCTCAATGTAGTTTATAAAGGATACAAGAAAAGTAAAAAGACAAAGCTTCCTGCTGGAGATAAGGTGAATAACTTTACTATTGACTTCCGAGTGAGAGTGGCGGACATGTTTGGTGCATTCACTGAAGTGAAGACTTCTGTTCAGGTGAGAAGGGCTTCGATTGTTTGCTGTATTGGACTACTATATCACTGTGGTTATTCTACTTCTAAATTGTGATTGGTTACAATCGAGGCAAGTTATGTTGCCGTCTTCAGGTAACTGTGTCATTGTGCGTGATATTTGTCACGTGATATTTATCTACCTGGCACCAAAGAAGTTATTCAACCGGTATGGACTTACGGTGGTATCCGGTAACTTTTTGACTGGCTGAATTTATTTCTTTTCTCAATTCTTTTATTGGGTTGTTATGCTAGTTGGTTAAAAGTACCATTAATTTCAATGAAGATGAGTTTAGTGGACATGAGAACGCAACTCTATATCTACCGAATCATTGCATGCAATACTGTACAAAACATGCCGGTTTATACAATTACGCGCAATTTAGCCATTGCACAAACTGACAAACCGTCGGCCTATAGCAGTATCCCGATGGATAAATTTGACATTCCAGAAACTTTGGGGAAATTGAGCACCAGCTTTTGGCACTGAGATTTCTGTGGGATCATTTGGGCCGACCAATATGAGTTACGATTGGTTAATGGTTGCCTTTGGAAACCCGATCAACCCATCGTGACTAACGCTGGTTACCCAAACTATCCCAGAAAGTCTAGTGCCGAAAGCTGGTGCGCAGTCTCCTTGAAGTTTCTGGAGTGGTGAATTATCGAAGTTTATAAGATATCGCTTAATCTTTAGATAACTTACCGAGCACATTATTTTAGTATATATCCATGACAATTTTTTCCCTGCCTGTTCTGTTTTTACTTCTTATACTTTATTTTGATGCGTTTAATGAATACCAGGTTAAGGAGCCTCAACTAAAAGATGAAAGTGTCGTTGACATTGCTTCAAATCTGACGACAGGAGAGGACAGTGAGTTGACCAAATTAATTCAATCGGGTGACTTGTCACGTGCTGTCCAACTGGCTAAAGCAGCCATTGTGGCTGTTGATGATGACAAGAAAACTCGGCCAGTATCTCAGGACCAGTTTAAAAGTAAGAGAACAGAGGTAGGCATTAAGCATACTCGTCTGATTGGCTTGATCTTTCTCGCGTCTCGAGTTTGCGTTGGTTTTGCATGGTTTGACAGTCCAAGCTCTCTGAGCGGACACTCTCGTAAACGGGCAACTCTATTTATGGCCGCCTTGACAAAACCCCGTTTGGCTTACGAGAGTCATTCCCACTAGCGGCAAGCTCCAGTTGCAGACACTGTTTCTGCTTCCCGAGGCTGTCCGGTTATAAGACCTTACGAGAGCTTTGACTTTATTGTGTTTTGATAATAAGTCTCCTGCTATTTTCTCGATCAATTGCGCCTTTGTGCATATTGCACGTGTTTTCCGCGCTTGGCGCTGGTTACGTGTATTTGCATCAATATTGTAATTGGTTTATTAGACTGTTTGCTCTGATTGGCCAGCTAAATCACCTTGGTTTTAGTTGTTAGACACTCAATTGGCAATCGCTTTAAAATTCTCTGAAGCAAATTATCTATGAAAGATGGTTAACCAATCTGGACAGTCTTCTCTTGAGCGATTAAATTTGGAAATCTCTCTTCTAATCTATCCAAAACTTACGGCTCTTTTTAAAAACCATTTTGAATGTGAAAGTTTTGAATCGTCTGACCTAACTTGTACTTATTGTTTTAACGCCAGATTAAATCGAGCATTGTGAAACAGTTGTCAGCAGTAAAAGTGGAAACTGTGGACAGAGTACAGCAGACGTCTGACGTCATAGCTGAGGCCACCTCGGTAATAAGCGAGATTAACGTAGAAGCACAGGCAAGTGGTCGAATGTTTGTCATGTTTTAGAAAAACTGAAGAATACAACCGATCAGAAGGCTGGAAAGCCGTTGCATATTCTGCGGTATGCCACGGGTTGTATTCAACGGTAGTTTCTCGGCGTCGTAAATTGAACTAGTATACAATATACGACTACGTAAACGTAAGTAAAGAAGCCATATTTGTGAACGCGAAATGACTTTATTACAAACTTGAAATATATAACATACAACACACTTATTACAGATTTCAAAAACTGAACATTTTATTGGTGTAACAATATGGCTGTCGCATGTGACGCAGCCCATGCTATATATTTTTCAGAAAGCCGCAACTGATGCTCTTCAAACCATGACGACAGTGTTGAAAAAAGAATCATTAGCAGGGGAGAGCTACGAAGCGCTATTTGATGGCGCGAAAAGTCTGGTGTCTGGTCTCGGGAGCGTGCTAAGAGTGTCTTCGCATGGAGCACGACTTTACAATTCAACACCAAGTGAGAAGTCTGCTGATTCGGCGACGTTGAACCGCCAGCGAAGGAGCTTTAAAGAATGGATCCTTTCCTTGAGCAGAAGATCGAAAAGAGATATTGCAAGTGAACAATTACAGGCGCAGAAGGAGGTAATGAGGAGTATTAAACGGTAATAAGAATATATATAAAGTGGAACCTCTTCTTAGGGACGCCCTCTATTGCGGACAGCTCTCTTGGTCCCAAAGATACCAAAATTTACAGAATCCCTTCCTCTTTAATGCGGACACCCCTATAATGCGGACACCCCTATAATGCGACACCCCTATAGTGCGGACACCCCTATAGTGCGGACACCCCTATAGTGCGGACACCCCTATAGTGCGGACACCCCTATAGTGCGGACACCCCTATAGTGCGGACACCCCTATAGTGTGGACACCCCTATAGTGCGGACACCTCTATAATGCGGACACCTCTATAATGCGGACACCTCTATAATGCGGACACCTCTATAATGCGGACACCTCTATAGTGTGGACACCTCTATAGTGTGGACACCTCTATAGTGCGGACACCCCTATAGTGCGGACACCCCTATAGTGCGGACACCTCTATAGTGCGGACACCTCTATAGTGCGGACACCTCTATAGTGCGGACACCTCTATAGTGCGGACACCTCTATAATGCGTACACTTGGGTCTGTTCATTTGGTGTCCGTATTAAAGAGGTTCGACTATATATCTATTTACAACAGGTGAAGAATTTCGCAACATACGGTGCTAATCAGTCCAACAATGTTGCACCTATAGCCCCGGTTTAATTCTGTGAAGTGTTCAGCTGCAAAAACGGTAGAATATTTTATTTATTTTTGGAATGCCATTAAATTTCTTAGAAGTGTTCTTTAAAATATCTTTCAGTCCAAAGAACGTGCCGTTACTATTTTACATTCCCTTGATGATGTTGGCAAAACCATCTTATCCCGAACACTCGTCGGCGAGGAACCGAGAGAAATATCGGCGAGGACCGTATCCCTGCTGTTGTTTCGTGAGGAGCCCGACTTATTGGCTGGTTCTGTTCTATCAAGTGAAGGAAGTAGTTTTACTCTTCCTTCGTCTGCTGATCTGTTTGGGAATGGTACGCAAGTTGTGGATAGCCAGGTAACGTAACAACAAGAAATAAATACACAACCTCGTACCCAGGGCCCTCTCCGAGTTCATGGCAGCGCGAAGAGACCCTGGGTATGAGTCACATGACTGCCGAAATACTCCAACAATTGTGGAGTTTTTTTTCTTACATGGCAGCCTTGAAATAAAATGAATTAGGTTGGTAAATGCAGTTAACCACATTGACAACAGCGTTTATCTGGTGATCGCGAATATGAAAATTTCATTTCCAAATAAATAAAAATAAATAAACGAGAGCAAACTACAGTGAAGTACTGCTTCCCAGCTTTTAATTTTATGCCACAATTTAGGATTTCAAAATGGAAATTTGCAAAATATAGAACGACATCTCACGAGTTAATGCTTACCCGTAGAATGGAAATGGCCGTGGTCGGGGAAAATGGTAAAGCAATTGTGTCGCATAATAATTTCCTTCCCAGTGCTTTCTTATTTATTACAGAAGCTATAATGACGGCAAAACCACAACGACAAACCAATGAAGAGTGCCGGATCTTTAGTAGACCTGGATCCGTAAAAATCTTGAAATAGTATACTATAAAAATGGCAAGAAGAAGAGATTGAGACAGAAGTGAAATAAAAAAAAGCAGTTGAATATTCAACTGTTTTACTTCTTTCTCAATCGCTTCCCCTTGCCGTAAGGATCACTTTGCCGTTTTTACAGTAAATTATGTATTACATGTGGGAGTCCTCCTTGGGAATGGAAGAGCAATTATGCCGCATAATAATTTCTTTAGGAATGCTTTCTACCTCTTATGCGTATAATATCTTGATGGTGTGTCAGTTGTTGGGCTTTCATAAGATCTGCACTCCTGTCTAGCTCCACCAGTACATTTGTATGAAAATAAATGAAAATAATTTCAGAGGACTTATTTGTTCTTTTTTCTCTGGGACTGACAGATGATGACAACAAAATACACGTCCTATTCCTGGGATCCCTCGGGGGCCAGAGTCACTACTGGAGTTTCAAGCCTTGAACTGAAGAACAGTGCTGGGCATCTGCTCAATATCACAGGCTTGAAATCCCCGATATCGATCAAGATTCCTAACACTCAAGACTTTACAAATAATTCTCATTCTCATTACGTTGGTGCTAACAGAACCGTTTACCATAAAATAAATGTAACGACGTCAGGAATGGCTCTGGTATTAAACGTACGTCCAGAAAACAACGCCACAGAATTCTTGGTATCTGTAAAATACAACGAACGGCCGTCTCCTAGCAACAGCGACTTCAATACCACAGTTCCCAACTTCTCTTCCTGCGTTCAGGCTTCATCTGCTTACGTCAACTGCTCACGTGACCCATACGTGGTGTTTGTAGACAATGGGCATGTCAACAAAACAGGATACTACTTTATTGGGATACAAATCAAGTCAAAGGCTCACACTGCAGTTATCCGAACAAAGAGGTGCTTGGGTCAAGGACGGTCAAAGCGATCCTGTGTAAAATATAAGGACGCTCCCCCTACGGATGGTCCTCAACAGGCGAAGTCGTACCATGAAACACAGTACAGTAAAGGAGACGAGAACTACACTATGCAGGTTATACCAACTGCTTGCCTGTACTGGAGCACGGAACTGTCTAAGTGGACAACTGAGGGATGCAGGGTTAGTTATCTTAATTACCCTTGTCAATGATTCAACGTTTGAGCGATCATGAACAAATGTTGCCATCGTTGTTTAGAGGGATTATTGAACATATAAGCGTTCTTGGACACAATGGATCTATGCTCTATTCGTTAGCCCTTGATCAGAGCGAATCGACGACGGGCTAATGCTCTAAGGAAGAGCGTTTTAACGCAAGAAACGTCAGCTTTTAGTATGAAACTCTTTACGTTGGCCAGTTCTCGGAATCAACTCAGTTATAGAGTTTGACGTCTCTACCAACGCAGTACCACTGTTTCTTCAGAAACTAACCACCTTTTACAATCTTACCTTCTATTCCATTCAGCAACGTTACAGTTCAACGTTAACGTTAATAATTAAAGTAAGTTATAGTTAAGTGAGGCCTTTAAGCTACTGTATCCAAACCCGAAAAAGCCTGAAAAAAAATCAGAGCTTTTCAACGGGAATCGAACCCGTGACCTTCGCGTTACCGGTGCGATGCTCTAAGTCGGCCCTAGTCTAGTCTACTAGTCTAGTCTAGTCTAGTCCTATGCTACTGAAGGACGACAAGAAATGGTTAACGTTAATGTTCAGTCTAACGTTGCTGAAGTGAATACCTTTATGTTAGCGTGGCATATCTCTGATCTGATTTTAGAGTTTGGTGGTTGAGACTACCCTCCAGAATAGCACACAAAAAGAAACACCTGTCCTGAAGCATTTATTTTCGAAAGATCATTTCTCGTCCTCTGTGTTTTTACCTATAAAACCTAAATAAAGACGTCGCGTTTGTGAACTCGCCTAATACGACATCTCATTTAAACGTTCGCTTTCTATTGTACATGATTACTCATTTCGTCAGTACTAGAGAAACCGTTGTTAGCTGGCTGCTAACAAGGATATGTGGCGGCCACTTGGCTTTTGTGGGCAAGTACCTGTATAGCGAACGGTTGAGGACATCAGAGTGATGAAGATGGACACACCCCAATTGATAGTTTAGTATGACTAAAACTTTCATTTATCATCAACAGGTGGCTGAGACAACAACAGTCGACACTATTCACTGCCTGTGCGATCATTTAACGGCCTTTGGGGGTCAGTTGTTTATCGCACCGAATCCAATTGATTTTGATAAAGTATTCAATGAATTGACTCGCCTTCATGAGACCGGAAATGTAGCTGTTATAATAGCTGTAAGCTGTGTGTTTGGACTGTATCTGCTGCTGTTTGTGTGGGCTCGAAAAGCCGACCAAAAGGATGCTTTGAAGGTATGTCCCGTGCTACTCAACTAATACAGTTGGTCGACCATTTCTTTTCTGTCACTCGTGAAAGAACGCAGGAACGCACTGCGTCCTGGTTGTGAGCGTATTGAACTTTCAATCTGAAGGTCAGCGGTCCGAGCCTGGTCTCTGCCGCCATATTGTTTCCTTATACATTCACAAAACAATTCTATGATGCATTTATCCAACCAGATGCAAAAACAGGTATAGTGAACATAATACTGGAAAGGGAGTAACGTCGCAATGGAGCAGCATCCCACCTCGACCGACCATTTTACTTCTTGTGGGGGAGGGGGGGGGGATGATTGAAAAAGAATAACCTGCAAGCCAACTTGCTGGGAAAAATATTCTCTAGGTAAAGGAAAAAATATCGAGAACAGACAAGGTTACCCCCCCCCCCCCCCCCCCCTCCCTTTCAGGAATCTAATGGTTCACCCCTTAGGTAGAATCCTTACTCATTAACACAATTCTTCGAATACACCAAACGAATCACAAGTTATTCATTTATTTCTCAAGACGCAGGAGTACAACTTGCCAAATATTGGTCGGTTAAAGTGAAAAAAAAAAAAACTAGCCATTGTGTACGTGATTTTTCTTCTCTTAGTTACTTTTCTTTTCCCGTAGATTGGTGAAAAGCCATTCCTGGGTGCCCTATCGCCATGGTGCTATCGATACGAGATCCAGTTATCAACGGGCATCTGGCATAATTCGGGTACCACTGCCAATGTGTTTATTATTTTAAATGGCGAGGACGGCTCCAGTCGACCTTACAGGTTGAAAGCTGGCTCAAATATTCCATTCGCACGAGGGAGCATAACATCATTCACTCTCTCGCTCAGCAATTACATAGGCCCAATAAAGAGTGTGCGCGTTTGGCATGACAATTCTGGATCCAGTCCTTCGTGGTTCCTAAACACTATCAAGATTCTGGATGTATCCAGTCAAGGGTTAAGGACTTTCATGTGCTACATGTGGCTAGCTGTCGAGAAAGGTGACGGATTGGTCGATCGCACTCTTACGTCGGACGCAACTGACGAGAAAAGAATGAAGTTTAAGGTAACAATAATGAACTAAAAGACGCTGTGTGACGTCATGGGGGATTTATGACGTTTTTTGGTCAAAACTGCCCCAAAACCTTTGTCAAACACGAAATGCTTAGAGTACTTTTCAGTTAAGTGTCGTAAAACCAAAGTAATTACTCTGACCAATCACAGTAGTCGTAAACAATCCAATGAACCAATCAGAGCTCGAAGCTATTACATGTCGGCGGCGCCAAGCGCGGGAATTGAAAACGCAAGTCACGATTGGTTTTGGTTCTACTTCTGATTGGTCGAGAAAGTGGCGCGAGATTTTTTAGCCAATCACAAAACTGCTCTATAGAACACCAAGAGGAGGATATCAAGTGGATTTTCGAAGAGACAACAAACCATAATTCGAGTTTAATCAAGTTTCCTATTTCCATCCTGGTCATCTGCAGCCCCCCAAGACACGTAGAGCACTGATAGAATAATTGTAAACAAAACTGGATCATTATTTTCGGGTTTCCACTGATATAGACATGTCTTTTGGGCTTTTAGATCTAGAGTAACACTTAAAATGATGACATGGCCCCTTTAAGTTAAAGATTACATACATACGTACTTTATTGAATTGTCCTCAAGAGGCTTTTCAGAATCAATCAATCAATCAATCAATAAATCAGAGATACAGCTAGTAAAAATATAAACAAATTCTGAGTTGTAGTAGCAAAGTCTTGGAAAACCACCGGAACTTGTACTATTACTCACTTTTAAGGGAAGTGGTCATTACAAGTATACTCGACGAGGACCCACCTTGTGTAGGGGGCTATGCAAGATACTACCTATCTGATGAACGTTATGGACAAAATTTATTGGCCTAAAAATTAGAGATGAGATTAACTATTCAGTGTGCATGAAGCTTATATTGCTAGTAAAACGGCACAGGAAGATTTGAATCTTTTGCTCAGTTTCTACTCCTGATAGAATGGGGGCTATACCAACAGGACACCATCTTTTTAGGTGGGGGAGAAGGGGCTACATAAAGAGATTACCGATCTTTTTGTAAAACGGTGGGTCCTGTCCGAGTACAATAGTTTTGACCATTTCCTTTTCAAGGAATTGGTGCACACAATTGTAAGGCTTACCTTTGTAACTGAAGCAACACTGCTGGTTTCGTTTTAGGTTTCTTTCCAGAACAGAATTGCTGAAGAATTCGGCGACGGGCATCTGTGGTTTTCAGTAGCCACCAGACCTCCTAGAAAGCGCTTTACTCGCGTCCAACGTCTATCGTGCTGTCTTTCGCTCCTGTTGACCACCATGCTGGCTAGCGCAATGTTCTATGAGTATGGCCCCGAAACCTATACCAATCAGGGTACCTTAAAGCTGGGACGTCTAGTTCTGAACCTGCGACAGCTAATTATCGCAGTAGAAAGTCTTTTGGTAGTCATACCTGTCAATTTACTGATCGTGGGAATCTTCAGCCACGCGAGATCACCATTCGAGAGACAAGCCCAGCTGCAGCGAAGATATACTGTAACTCGGCCACTTACCATTCACAGGGTGGCGCAAAACCCCATTAAGAAAGGCTGTAGTTTAACTCTACCGCACTGGTTCACATACATCGCATGGATACTTTGTTTTTTATCCTCCATTGCGTCGGCTACCTTTGTCATTTTCTACAGCTTGCAGTGGGGCAAAGACGTTAGCGAACAGTGGCTAATTTCCATAGTGATGTCTATGATTATGGATATATTTGTATCCGAGCCGGTCAAAATCATTGTCGTGGCCTTGTTGTTATCGCACTTTTGCAAGTCAGATTTTGAAGAGGTTGCTGAGACGCCGAGCTGCGTGATTCAATTCGACGACATCAAGATAAGTAGAGTAGCCGATCAAAGCGACAGCGCCAACAACAACGAAGAGGAAATTGAGATTCCAGAGCCACCAAGCAAGAAGCAGTTGCAGCGCGCGCGAAAATATCGCATGAGAGAACTTTACATGTACAGAGCCATAAGGAAGATTGTGAGTTACCTGGTTTATCTCTGGATTGTGATGATTATTTGTTACGGTGGACGCAGTCGGTATAGCTACTATTTGACCTCGTCAATGGAGAGAACATTTGGACAACTTACTCGGGTATGCATGCTTTTATAAAATGGCTCCCTTTAAAGAACATGTTTCTACTGCATGCTACTAAATGTTTTTAATGTACAGTTAGTTCAACCTTTCGTATTTTGAAATGTTTTGGTCTACCCGGATTTACCAGGTCTACTAGTACTAGATCGCAAACTCTACTATGTCACCTGATGTGAAGCAATGATATTCTTAACCCACACTGCTGATACGCGCGGCTGATGCGCGTGGCCTTTATGATCGTCTTGTCTGATCTTCTTCGACCAATTTTTCAGCAATTTTATGTCTTAAAAGAACGAAATATCTAAAGGTTCGGAGGTTGTAATGTTCGAATTACAGAATCACAGAATTTAGTCTGTAGAAAATGTGAAAAGGTCGCGATTCAGGTCTCGTGCCATTGACCTTTTAATACTGAATTTGATCACTTTTCAGTTCCATCATTGTTACAGCTTTCGGTTTTAGCATAGTGTCCTCGCGCAAGCGCGCAATAAGCGTAGCTCTTACGCTCTCGTGGGCTTAGCACAATATGAATGTCAACGGTAAACGAGTTCAAAGATCGTAGAAATCAAGACAGTCCGTGCCTTTGTTAGTTGGTTCGGCAGACGAATACACGAGGAAAGAGAGAAAAAGGTCTGGAGCGAGCGTGAATAACTAGAGTAAGACTGGGGAGAGACATTAATGGGTATTCGAGGCTGGCAAATAATTAAACTCGTGACACTTTTCGCTCTTTAAGCAGTAGTCGCGTCTTCCCTCGACCTTTTAAGGCCAAAAAGCGTCGCTTTGGTTTTGCAGCACACAATCCGTAATATGTATGGTAGCTAATCACAACCTGTGCATTAATTTCATTCATCTTCATATCTAATTTTTGTTCTTACAGATTTCCTCCCAGGTGACGCTGTGGGACTGGGCACGAGATGTTCTTATACCGGGACTTTATATGGACAATAAGGATGTCACCTTGTCAAATTCCACTCCCTACATTGGTGACGGTGATGCAGTTCTTGTTGGAATGCCGCGACTGAGGCAGCTTAGAGTGAAAAAAGGTTTAAAAGAAACGCTTTTCTAGATCGGGCGAGAACGTACATAGAGTTTCACGTAATTTGTCAAACACCGAAAAGAGGGTTGAACACACGAGGCGCAGCCGAGATTTTTTATTGACTTCGAGGTGTTTTGATACTTGATGTTACACTCTTCCTCATGTTATCGGGTTTCCACACCACCGTCACGCTGATGATTTTCTTTGTTCAAACTTGATGAATTAGCTGATTAGAGCAGTTTTCAATTGAGTGTCGTAAAACCAAAACCAAAAGTAATTACTCTGACCAATCACAGCAGTCGTAAACAATCAATGAACCAATCAGAGCTCGAAGCAATTACATGTCGGCTGCGCCAAGCGCGGGAAAACGCGTGCGAGCAAGTCACGATTGGTTTTGGTTTTACTTCTGATTGGTCGAGAAAGTGGCGCGAGATTTTTTAGCCAATCACAAAACGTAGCAATGCAAAACCAAAGCAATTGTGTAATTATTTTTTACACTCAATTGAAAACTACTCTATTAGAGCAGTTTTCACTTCAGTATCGAAAGCAATAGCAAAGCGCACAAATGACGTCAGTACTCATGTTTGTCTGAGTTTATAATTTATTCTTGTTTATTCTTGCATTTCTGACAATAGACATTCGTTATTAGGAATCCCCCGAGAGTCACTTTTGGTTTGTTTGTCTGAGTTTTAGTTCTATAAATAGTAATTGTGCGTCGCTATTACACAATTGCTTTGGTTTTACATTGCTACGCTTTGTGATTGGCTAAAAATTCCCGCGCTTTTGCGCTGCCGACATGTAATTGCTTCGAGCTCTGATTGGTTCATTGGATTGTTTACGACTGCTGTGATTGGTCAGGGTAATTACTTTGGTTTTGGTTTTACGACACTCAATTGAAAACTGCTCTATAGAAATCGTCATTGCAGGAGCTAATGTAATTAATGCGAGGATAAATAGCCCAGGGTGACATTCCCATGTATTGGAATGCCTGTTGTACCTTATAGGGGTGTAAACTAGCAGTTATCACAGATTATCGAGACGCGTTCGAAGGAATTTCCGACGGAAATGAGCCCCTAAAAAAAACAATAGGGGCGGCCATTTGGAAGACCTGCCACCAAAAAATCTCAAATTTTACTGCACATAAACCACAGGACAACCAACACGAAATTAGGATTGCGTTCTTCGAACACGATAAGCTTTTGTATTTTGAAACTTATGTTGCTGGGTTCCTTTATAGTTATATATAGGGATGATATCTGTTTACAAACATTCTTTTTGTTATTCAAATGTGCCAGCCACTGGAACAAAAGAACCCTTTGTTTCGGCAGCTAATAAAGCTCTGGTTGGCACATTAATAACAATTGGTGACGTCATCGATATCTTCCCTATAGTGCAGCAACTGTTATGCTCAGCATTAAAATGTTAACTGTGACCAAATTGTCCATAACAAATAGGTTAACAATATTGTTTTATTTTTCTTCAGACTCCTGCGAAGTTGTAGAGGAGGCTAAAGGTGTATTCACCTCCTGCATTGCACATTATTCATTCAGTGCTGAAGACAAAACAAAGTTTTACCAACCGAGATGGCTCCCATTTAATGCATCAAAGCACGCGTCGGCTGAAAATTTAGACAAAGTCTGCCCTAAGCCCTGGCGTTATGCTTCAGCCGAGAAAACGGAAAGTCTGGTCTCCTGGGGACGACTTCAATTCTCGTTAATCTATAGCCAGGGGGGATACTTGGCAGAACTGGGTTACAACGAAAAAACTGCATCGAAGGTTGTTTCTGAGCTAAGTCAGTTTAACTGGTTCGACAAGTATACTAGTGTTGTCATGGTCGAGTTTACAGTGTTCAACTCACGTGTAAGCCTTTTCAGCTCCGTTTGGATACCAGTAGAGTTTTCGCCAAGTGGTCACGTGGTATCAAGTCACGTGATTCGTACCATGCACGTGTATAATCTCGGAGCCGGGTACAGTGCCGTCCTTATCGTTTGCCAAGTGTTGCTGTTACTCTTCATTGTTTACTTTCTTTACAAGGAAGTAAAAGAGATGATTCAAAAACGCAAGCATTACTTCTCCCAGTTCCTCAACTATATTGAGCTTGCGCAAATCTTGGCTGCAATTAACTTTATAATTATTCACATCTTGAAAGAAATCGAGCTTTTCGCGAACACTGCAAAATTACACGACAACATATTCCAGTTTATCAGTTTCGACAGAGAGGTTCTTCTGGATGACGTAGAGACGGCATTGCTAGCTCTTCTTATGTTCTTCAATACCTTCAAGCTGTTGTATTTGTTCAGATTTAACAGCCATGTCAAACACCTGTCTGATGTAATGAAGACGTCCACATTGGAACTCATCAACTGCTCGCTTGGGTTTTTTGTTTTCATGTTTGCTTTCACTCATTTCGGATTTCTTCAGTTCGGGAGGGAGATTGGAGACTATTCAACACCCATCTCTGCTCTCCAGTCCCTTCTCATCCAAGGAGTTGTCAATGAAAGGGTCAAGCATCTCCAGGATTGTCACGCCATCCTTGGCCCACTTTACTTCATAACCTTCAACATGTGCCTTCATTTTATATGGATCAATATCTTTATTGCCATCCTTATCTACGACTACCGCACAGCTAAACGAGTCACCAAAGGAAGATATAGTCTGGGAAGTTTCATGATGAAGAAATTGAATGAGATTTTGAACTGCTTGGGGGACGAATCAGAGGGGGCGAAGAAAAAAGAACGCACTGCTGGAAAGAAACGGGTTTCGTGGAAACTTAACTCGAACAAAAGAAACTATTCAAAAGGGAAGATGCTAGTAGCTATCATTCCAGATCCAGTAGGAGAGTTGGAGAAACGGATAGCAATGATGACTCAAAGGTTAAATGATATGTACGTTGATGAGTTCAGTGGTGACGTCGACTCGGTTGACCTGTGGCTGGATGCGCGCGCAAGAAGAAAGAATGCTACCGAGGGGAGGGCTGGTACCTATTCGGATGAACTCGGCTCCAAAAGAAACAAACATGGACGACTGATCTCTGTTCCTGTGTCCCCAGTAAGGAAATTGAAGAAGGACGAACGAGTTGTATAGTTGCATTTGCAATATGCAACGCGAATGGAACTTGACTGGACCGTTAAACAAATACTATGGCATTGAAACAAATAATTCACTGATCTTGATGATTTGTATCTGAAACGAAATTAAAGAGATCAGTTAAAATCAAGCCACAGCTCTCGTCTTTTTCTTATTTTCTTATGAGATTTTGAAGTTATGCTTAATAATATGATCTCACACAGGCCCATGGTATACCGTCTACTGTGTCACATCCAAGGTACTTACCAGATTGTCATGTCGACTACACCCATGCGAACAAAAATAGAACCTCCGGTTCTATAACACGCATCTAGGATTGTAGCTTAAATTTTTATGGGGTAAATAGGATATTATGATGTAAGTTAGTGTTTTTATTAATCTTATCAGTATTCTTTACACTAGTATAGTATATCAGTTTTTTTTGCCACTATATATATGTTGTAGTTAATCTTTTATTTCAGGTAATTTTTGTTTTTCTTTTGTTTAAAATTCATTAGCATATATTACCATACCCAAAAACAATGGAAAAATAAAAATTACCTGAAATAAAAAATTAACTACAACATATATATATATATAAATTTTTTTTTTGTTATTATTTAGATTAGATTATATTTAAGTGCACGACATGTCTGAAAAACAGTTTTACTGAGCCGTTTTACCGTGTTAAAATAAAGTTAATTGAATAGGCCATTTCCGAGTTGCATTTAGCCTCTCTATCAAAGCGAGGCTAGGTGCGAAACCTTTCATATGAAAATGAGTTTCCATTCACATGCAAACAAAACTTATTTGCATGTGAATAAAAACTCATTTTCATATGAAAAGGTTCGCACCTAGCCTCGCTTTGATAGAGAGGCTAAAGGCAACTCGGAAATGGCCTATTGTTTTACTAAAATTCTCATAAAGGGGGGGGGGGGGGGGCACCCCTTCCATCACTCGGCTGTAAACGTTTCTCGGTAATTCCGCTGACTATTGAAAAGGAGGGGGCGGACGTAGGTGGAGTACAACGCGTCGGAGAGGCAATTTTCCCTTTCGTAAACGGTCGATGCCATTTTAGCGACACTTAGAAAAATTTTCACCAATTTTAGAATTATTTTTTTCTATCAGAAAAAGAAAAATGCAATTAATTACCTAGAATCGAACCGGCACCTCTGCATGTTAACATCTCTCCTTTACCACTAGACCACTGGGTTGATCCGGCAAACTCAAGAAAAAATTTAATTATAAAAGGTGCTTTTCTTAATATATATCAATGACGGGTCACCCTAACCCTAAATCTTACCTAACCTCGAATCTAGCTTAGATCTAACAATCGCTTTACCTAGGCCCAATTTTATCTAATAATAATAGCCGACTTTCGTCCCAATCCAGACAAAAACTAGAGAGAAATAGCATCGACAATTTCAACAGGCTTGGTTACTAATGAGAGGAGAGGGGAGGGTCCGAATGTTGTTTCGTATTTACGAGTTGACTCGTAGAAGCCTTTGACTTTTTCTGAATAATAATAATAATTGCTGCGAGCCCTTTGGCGAGCGGCGAGCAGCACACTAATCGTGACAGGCTCCCTGTGTTTCATTTGACCGAATGAGACCTGGGCGCTTTATATACGGCGCAACAAATCGTTTTGAGGATTTCGTGGACTATGATTTTGAGTGAGGATGCAGTATGTATCATCAGCGGCAGTAGTTGTAGAATTCTGCGTGGTCAGGATAGGTCTGAACATGTACAACTGTATTAGTAACTGTAAAATCAACTGTATAAGCGCGCGATAAAATAGCGGAATAAAATTGTCATTTTGAGAGAAAACGATGATTGGTTTTGACAGAAGCTCATAACAGAGTACGTGATAAGCTTCTAGTTTTGAACAACTGTATTCTTTAGCAACAGTAAAAACAACTGTATTAGCGCGCGCTAAAATTGCGACTGAATTAATCTCGCGATCATAGTCATTTTGAGAGAAAATTATTAGTAATATATTATTTTTAGTAATATATTATAGCATTATATTATATTGTAAATAGAACATTTTAGTTAGTAGGTAGTTAATGTTTTATTTTTTATTTATTTTTTAATATTGATTATTATGATTTTACATGATTTATTGTGTGTCCCCAATTAGTGCCATTTAGGCGCTAGAACGACCAGACACTATAATAAAAATTATGTATGTATGTATGTATGTATGAATGTTATCGAGTTTCTAAAAGTAGTAATTTCTCTCGAGTCTGCAATTGCATGGTTGAAAGATAAAAAACCTGATAAAGCGCAACCACACAACGTCCGGAGTGTGACGCTTTGTGTTTGAGCAATTTTTGAGTGACATTTCGTTCTTTTTTAACTTGTCAAATTTGATTTTTTTTCATTTTTGAACTTTAATAAGTACTTTGCTGACGCAATTTGACGACATTAAAGGCGCTATTTCAGCGCGCGCTAATACAGTTGGTTTTTCGCTATATAGCGCGGCACCCCTGAAGGTAACCAAAGCCGAGGTTTTGCGTTCTTGCTCGAGGTAAGTTGTTTACTTATTACGCAGAGTTATCATGCAAACACAATTTTATCAATCGCTGGAAGTAGTCATGGAAACTACCGGAAAATATGGATTACGAAATCCTTTAGCTTGCGACCGCTGACCAATGTTTTTGTTGAAGTCAATCGCCCCGTCCGGGCCTCGTTTAATTTCGCGTCAAATTTCCCACTATGTAGCGCGAGGGAGGAAAGATTGCGTGACAAGCCCTAAGGATGTCTACATTGGACTATGACTATGCGGAGCTAACCTTTCCTCGTCGTATGCCTGGGGGCATAAAACATTACAAGCTAAGCAATGGAAAACGACGAATTCTGTACTATTTAGTATATTTAACACAAATTCACGCTTATTAAACAATTCACTTACATTTTTGGGAAAATATAAAAAAAAAACAGTAATCATCACAGAGTCTATTGACAATCATTATAAGTATTGATACTATTTGATGAATAACATCGCAGCACTTCACTGGCTCTCAGCTATTTCTAGTAGTATAATAATAATAATAATAATAATAATAATAATAAATTGTCGGAAACTGCATAATTAGTATATCGATTTTCATTGTTGATTTTACCATGATCTGTCAAAACCTCAAAGTTGTTATTGTAAGGCAGAATAGATAATAATTGCGAAAGATTATACCTTTGTTATTGTTCCATTAGGATATATCGGTTTAGCCGATCATCTCTGGTTTTGCAAGGTGTGCCGATGTGATAAGAACATGTGCTATTAGCTTTGTGAGAGAGAACTTTGTTCTCTTGAATAAAATCTATAACGTGAAAACTGTGACAGTGTGGGTCTACTATAACTTTGAATCCCCACTAAATAAATAATAAACGAAGACACATGTAAAGACTCCTGAGAAAGGATCCGCAAGAAGTACATCCGGTTTAATTGGTCAATCGTTCACTCCGTCCGGTCAAACAATTACTTCTGTGCATTTAAAAAACTTTCTCTAGAAGAAGAAAGCAAAAAAAAAAAAAAAAAACTGGCCTCGATTATGAGGACAACTTTATTTGTGTACTATGGGTTGTTTAAAGTGAATTACCCGTTTTTTCTAGATTTCTGTTTCGTTGTTTGGGGTCTTGAACTGAATTAATATGATTTGGGATCACAAATCCGATTTCGGATTCTTCCAAAACCATAACACACAGTATTAAGGTTACAGTGTACCTTCAGATCGAAAATTTATTGAATTGTTTTTTTAGCGTCAAAATAAAGTTTACAGAATGAACTTTCATCCAAAAAAAAATTATCGAAAAATAGTGAAAATTGACGGAGAAATGATGGTATAACTTTTCTGGGCGGAGTTTGTTTATGAAGCGATATGTTTTTCTAAGGGCTGTTTTCTCAAAGTTAATTTTTCGCTTGTAGGGGACATTTTAAAGAGCTACAACTCAAAGGGAATTTGTTCGATTTTCCTCAAATTTGGACACAAGGTAGGCTAACACATAATCAATAAAAACGTGTCGGCGAATTTCTTATTTCCGAAAACTTTTTCGTCAAGAGCCATTTCCGTGCGATCACTTCAATTTGTTTTCTCCCTTTTTCGAAAATATTCTGTAACTTTTCACTGCAATTGAATATGGGAAATCACCGACACGTTTTTTAGCGCTTCGTGTCCGGAAACCCGAGAACAAATCAAATTAGCAAAATACAATAATCGCTTTGAGTTATAGCGTTTTAAAGCTGATTCGGACGTTCGAATTTAGACGTCGTAAAAAATTCGACAATTCATTTTATTACCAAATGATTTCCATATTTAGATAGCCAACTCTATAAGCTTTAATTTGATATCTGGGTTTAGGTATATTAAGTATAATCTTAAGACGCTAGAGCTGTTATACTGGATACACCCCCGAAGGTACACTGTAACCTTAAGCGTGTTTGAAAGAATGAACTGGGGAAAAAGTAGTGCAGTTCATCAGTTTGGGAATTGCTTGTCGTTACAGTATATTAAAAAATGCCGAAAACGTTTCCTAATAAAACACAGTGATTTTTTTCAGTCAAAAACACCAACTTCAGCCGCTGTGATAATCTATCTTTGGTGCGATAACTTTTATAGATTTATAGCGACGGGACTAGCCGCGCCCCTATCGATTGTTTGCTTGCGGAGTTTTCCCGCCAATTCTCTGCGGCTGCACGCTTTCGCAGAAACGGCGGGAAAACATTAAGGAAGACTGCGATGTGCGAACACAGCGAACGGAGCTCGATGAATGAAATTTGAAAGAAGATCGACGTGTTCAGAGACGGTTTTTATCACTCTCTAGGTAGGAAAACCTTTTGTTTTTGGCTACGTCGCTTTATTTTTCTGTCATCTTTAATGTCTTTTGAATGTCCGGCTCGACAACACAGGTTCTAAAGCGTAAGGTCATTTGCATTAAGTAGGACTCTGGCTGTATTATACAGTGCGAGTGAGGTAAACATGGAATAAGCTTATTGAAATTAAATATTACTGCAAATTTGGTTACAATCCGGTGGGATATTTCATTTTGGTCTTATTTGCATACTTATTACGCAAACATTTCGAGTCCTGCTTAATTACTAAGCTTAAGCTTATAGAATTATTTTGAGACTCGGGCGGAATCGGAAAATTTCAAAATTAAGACGTAAGCTTGAGCTTTCACTGAAAGTTACCAAACAGATTTACTTACTACCTTATTCTCTTATTCCATCATTAAATTTATCCAAAACAATAGCTGGATGAAGTATTAGATATGACAGCGATTACATCTTTATTGAAATACTAAAAAATTGAAATATGTTACGAACAACAGCTTAATAAATTATGTTTAAACTAGCTTTTCAGCCTTTTGACCTTCCTGGTCGGAAAGTCGATTTGAATAAAGTAATTGTTTTTATTGATTATGTTTTAGAATGCATTGTCCATGGGGATTTGTCCATTTCACATACAGTTTACTGACATGCTAATCTGACTACAAAATTCATGATGGCAAAGCTGATTGTTGTCATGTTTCTTACATCTTTCTCGGCGCATGTGATGGTGGACGCTACTAATTACTCAGGTATATTAATAAAGAATACTCTCGATATACAAAAGCTTATTGGCATTCTGCACTTGCTGGTGTACAATACAATACAATTTTATTTTATGCTCATAACAATAGATATATACATTTTACAAGAAAAAACACCGCTTCACTAATTGTAACTTGAAGTACAGAAAAATGTAAATAAGACACTAATGAGATCTGCATCTATACCGGCCTTACTGAGTGTATAGATTGTAAAGCTTCTTAAGTGATCTGTTAAGTTGAAATACGTTTTGGTTGGGTAGAAAATTAGTGTTGTGGTGAGATTCTTATTTACATTTTTTTACAATCTATACACTCAGTAAGGCCGGTATAGATGCAGATCTCATTAGTGTGTCACTTTAATACTAACTGTAGTCCTTTTCGTGTTCACCTAAGGCCATTCACTACTCGCCTTCGCTGAATATTCATTAGTAACAACTGCAGTGTAGCTGGTTATCTACGCCTGCAGGTGTATGATAAGAGGGGGCATTAAAAATTTTTAATTTCAGTCACAAAAATGTCACACTGACAGTATGAGAGCAATATAGTCAATATTTACTGGCCTCATTCTTAATGACTAAATTAGTAACTAAAGAAACTTACACTGATTATAGGCAGGTAAATACCCTTCAATTTTTTCTTATGCATATCCTCAGACTTAAATAAAAACTGGATAAAGCAAAATAAATATGAATAAAACTATTTTTAAATAGTTAAACTTAAAAGTTTACATGCTACATATCCTATACTTATCTGCTAATCAAACTGGAGATAAGTCACTGGGTATAGGGCGATCTTTGCTGACGTCATTGTTTACATTTTGCTTCATTAGCATATGAATTAGTAGAGATCTAAGGCATCATGCTAAATACGAATTGACTGCAAAAGTTTAAAGAGCTTGTTAAACTTAGTGATCTATGCATTTTCAGCTTTTTTCATGCAATATTTAAGGAAATATCTGCTGTTTCAGTTAAAAACTGCAAAATCGTTGAATGGCAAAGGCGCTTAATGAGCCATACATTTTTTGTAAAATTTTGAGTTTTAAAAACAGCATATTGCAGGAAGTGTATCTAGTATATCGGCTCAAATTTCCGGAGAAAGCTTATTGTGCTATGCCCTGTGTTGATATTTTTGTAGCTTATATATAATAGGTAAGAGAATAAGACGTATATGCTAAAGAAGCAAAAATAGTAAACAAAGATTTCTCTATATGGGCTACCAGTTAGATGATGTATGACTCTAAACTTTTAATTAATTTACTTTGCAATGTTCGCACAATTAAGAAAACAACATTTCTTGTGGCAAGTCATATGCAAGTTCATTTCTAATTACACAATCGTATTGCATGCAAGTATTGTTTAACAGATATTTCATATTTGACACATGGGTTATATGATCATTTTCATATTTTTTCATAAAAAATTATGTGACAGCAGAGAGAACTTTTATAAATGAGGACACTTTGTGATGCTTATCGATGGCATAGTGTGGTACACTGCAATTTTTCAAAGAGTTATTTTAACTCCAAAAGTGGAGTAAAAATTTTAGGTACAAGATAATCCCTTTTTTGGGGTCATTTTAACTCCAAATTTAACTCCGAATCTGGGGTTAAAATAACTCCAACCACTAATGGAGTTAATTTAACTCTACCATACAGCAAGGTAACTGCTTTTGGGGGGAAATAACTCTTTTTTGGAGTTAAAATTAACTCCAGTGCAAGGAGTTAATTTAACTTCACTTTAGGAGTTATTTTAACTCTTTGAAAAATACTGTGTACCCTTCTGTGCACTAAATCCTGGACATTGTTCCCTATAATTGCTCTTTCAGTTCCCACTGCTCCACCACCTAATATTCGTTTCCATTTTCCGACTATGAATACAGTTACTCTAAGATGGGATACAATTCCTTTGGCTGAAAGAAATGGTGAAATACTTGGGTATGTTGTTCAATATAGAGTAAACAGTCCAGCTCACATTGATCGGCGTCGAAATAAAGTCGTGTATGGACGTACTTACACAACTATGGAAGAGGACGAGTTAACGCGGTACTTTGAATACCTTGTCCAAGTGGCTGGTTTCACAAAATTTGGTAATGGAGTGTTTTCAAATGCACTTAAAGTGACGATAGCTCCATGTAAGTTTCAAATTCTTTGATTTAAATTTAAATATCATCTTAAGTATATTATATTTAACCATATATGAGATTGTAGACAGTAAGACATGCATTTATTTAACACAGGATTAGATTATAGTTCTCCTGTAATTGAGGCGGCATGTACGTCTCGGAAAGCCTTTAATACAGGATTGGCTGAGAAAACAATAGAGGTTTTGCACGGCAGCCATGTTGCATGGCAGGAACAATGAAAATGTTTTGCATTAGAAAGAACATTCTTTCCCATAGGGAAAAGAATCTATTGTTCCTGCCATGCAACATGGCTGCCGTGCAAAACCTCTATAGAACAAGCTAAGAACAATGGACCCCAGCCGTGAAAACAATACATCTGCAAAATGAAAGCAGAGGTTCTAAATTTCAGCTCAGCAGTTAAGGGATTTTTGCAGTAAAGGGAAAACTGTGTGCTGGAGGCACACTTTCCTTTATAAGGGAGGTTTAAGAGCTAGGTTCTCTGAAACCCCATTTTCTGCATTTTGAGACCAATTTTATGCAAATCGACTGATGTGCAACTTCAGCCTTCAGAGGTTAAACAACTTACCACAATTTAAACAATAATAAGAGGCTCCAAGTAGCCTATACTCAAGCCCTGTGATGTAAACTACCCAAGGCATTTTCTTGAAACATTCTATTCGCAGGGACCAACGTGACTTTTCTTATGAATTATTCAAACTGGTTGAAATTAAGGGGACTAGTCATCTCAAATTATGCTTTTCCCCTCGTGTGTACTCGGTCATGACAACGAATTAAAACTGAATCAACCAAAACAAAATCATATTTTCCTTGTGACCAGTCACTTTAAAAAAAAACTACTGACAGGTGGGGAGGCGTGTGGACTGGTCATGAGAATTGTCTCCGTGATGACAAATTAAAAAATCCACCACAAAAAATAAATGTGCAAACACTAAAGGTGTCTTGACCCTGTGATTTATGGTCCCCGGGACTTGTCTGATTGTGTGTGACTAATTGTCACAGGGACCAGTCCCTCAATTAAGTCTCTGTAACTAGTCCCTTGTGATACACAAATATGGTCAATTGTGGAATACAACTGTTCAATTCCTAATGTTAATATTGCATCACGTTGATTAGTCTCATACGCAGCCATTTCCAGGATCATCAAACAACACTTCCACTTTTTAATTGCGTGATGACCCTGAAAACGGCTGCATAGGAGACTACATGCTGATGGGTTGTTGGAACAAAATATATCACATACTGAACACATCAGTAACAAAGCGAAGGAGTCCTGTCGATCAATATAGTAGTCAAGAGTAATTTCCTTAATTGTGAAGGCAATCCTTGGTTCAACTGAACTGTGTTAATGTGTTTATACAGGTTATGCAGTAGTCTGTGCTTTCGGAATGAAATAATACAGTACACAAGATAACTAGCAATTGATGCCAGTGGTTGTCTCTGCGGTGTATTCTCTTGTGACACATATAATGTAACACATCTTGATTATTGTCTCTTGTTTGCGATAAATGTACAATTAGCTTTGCTACATGTATGTAGAATATGTGGAACAAAAAGCTGTATACAGCTTGAACTCGTAGTGTCTTAACCTATTGCAGTATTGATTCCCAAGTGTTTTAAGTGCTTTTACAGAGAAACATAAGCTTAAAAAGTCTAAAGTCTAAAAAGTAAGACCACACTACATTTACTGCATTTAGTAGCCAATCTCGTACCCAGAGTTCTCAGGCTTCTTGGTCAGCGTGGCCGTCGCCAGGAGAGACTCTAGGATAATGGAATTTTTATCCCAGATCTGGGAATCCGGTTTTAGTGTGCATGCCTATAAGCTCAGAAACGAAAGTCAGATTTCCCAGAAAGGCAAACATGGCAGGGAACAAGAAAGCCGGCAAGAAAGTTGAAGTAAATGTTTATGTAGCACAAGGTACTGGAATGTTTCAACAAACATGCCCCTAAAGTGATAAATTTCAGTGGATTTCTGAAAGAAAAAGTGAAAGACGGAGTGTCTGGCCCTATCGGTAAGTCGTCGTCTTTGTAAAATACATTGTAGCATAATCATCAGAGATCATGAGAGATCAGATCTCTAAGCTACAAAACGAAAAAGGTGTGACCTGCTTCGATGGTTCAAAAACAGTCTGTGTGGGAGATTCCCGCGAAGGTAAATGTGCTGCTTCACAGATGGGGTTGCAAATTTCACGACTGCATTGACAAACAGAGTGATAAGAATGGGGTCAAATTTTTCAAAATTTTTGTGACCGCCTCATTGGAAATTGAAGGTAAGGAACACCATGCAAGGATGTATAATTGATAAATACAAAGTGAATAAGGTGGCAATGATTGCAAAAATAGTGACTATAAGATAGGGTCTATAATAATATTGGGCATAGAATAAGCTACAATGGGGAAGCAAAAGCTGACCCAAGTACCCCATGCCCCACCCCCCCCCCCCCCCCCCCCCCCCCCCCCCCCAAAAAAGAAAGAAAAGATAAGATAATAGACTGCAAAACAGTCGGGTTTTTTTTTCGCTGCCTCGCTCACAAAGGTGCGAAGCGCTGAAAGCATCTGAAGCGTGGATACCCGCGCGCGAAGCGCGCGAGCCTTACACGCCCGTAGGGCGTGTGAGGCGAGAAAGAAACAAAAACCACTGTCACCTTTCCATACAACGAATTCGTTCTGACCAGGGGGTTCAAAATTATCGTTGAGATGTCAAAAATTGCTTGACAGCTCCACCCACATTGTAAATTTGATGCGGCTCGATGTCTTATTTTCGCGGGAAAATACATGGTAGCGTGTCGTTGTTGATATGAGGGCTTTAGAGTTTTGGCTTTTCAGTTTTGGTTCTTTAAAATGTAAGCGCGTTCGGCTGAACCGAAACGTATGTTTGAGGTTCACTAAGGGAGTGTTCCCCCAGCTTGAAGCAGCAAGCGAGGCTATTGTTCGTGGCGCAGTGCATTCTGGCCCAAAATGTGTTCGTGGCGCAGTGAATTCTGGTAAAAAGCGATCAATTCGAGATTTTTGCGTCGACGAAGGAGACGCTTCCTAATCTTGTCGGCTAGGCGGAAGGAATCGAGAAAAGTGTCGGTACCAAATCTGCGCCATTTTGAAACGTCACAATAGTATCCAGCATGCTTAGCACGTCGTCTAGGCGGAACGAATCGAGAAAAAATCTGCGCCATCTTGAAACGTCTTGATACTAGCACTATCTGATAATTGAGCGTTATGAATAAAAGTTGTTTGTCTCCGCAGACAAACCCAATATTGTATATTTTTGTTTATTCGCTTGAGAGAGAGCAATGAAAATTTCTGGACTTCATTCTAAACAGGTTAAAATAACTACTGCAGCTAATACTGTTTGCGTACGTGACTTACATGTAGCTTGACCTAGCTTGAGATCGCTTGCGCGTGTTATTATAAATTACGTTACAGCATTGAAAGCACACTACTTTCGTAGAAGAGAGGAAAATATGACAACTTTTGGGTTGATTTCACAGCAATCAGCCCCTGAGAAGAACCTTCGTCCATGCTTAACACAACTTCTTGACTTCTATGCTGAATACAACTTCTAGACGTTGAGATACTGACATGTACTGAGGCGTTTCATTTTAGAATCGGAGAAATATAAAACGAAATGAAATCAAGACAAATATATGATTTATATGTCGGAAAAATCTGAGACCTTTCGGAGTACACAGCACAGCAGAATTGAAGGATTTTGCCCGATTCCACGGCGATAGCGTGAATTTGTTTGACGTCGGCCCGACGTTTTTGCCTGCGTGACATATCTCGTGACATAGCCCCTTTAAACAGTGGCTGAAACTGAGGTACTACGTAGGTCAAGACGAGGTGCCACGGGATAAGGAGACGCACTATAATCTATGATTACTGCTAGTTCCTAGCTTATATTTTTTTTCTCATATATTTCTCTTGAATCCTGATTATGTTGCTGCTCACTCGCTGCGCTCGTTCCGCAGCAATGATACATCTAAATATTGCGGAACTAATCCCTCAGAATTGTCCCGAGCTCCAGCCTTTGTGGGTGTTTGGTGGCAAACAGATTTACCACCTCATCCAAAACAATTCAAGTTTTCCTTGATAATGAATGTGCATTAGTGCGAGGGATGACAGCCTTTCCTGGTCCATGCTGGCTGTTATATGTATGCAGCCGCCTTAAAGAACTTCGCACTTCGCACTTCGTACTTCGCACTTCGCACTTCGCACTTCGCACTTCGCACTTCTTTCGCATTCACAGCTCGTTGCAGGGATTGTGGCGCATATCTTGAGGAGCGCATATATATTTGGAAAGAGATCATGATCGCACTCCTTAAGAGCGCAGGTGGCATCTTGGTACTCGTCGCCACACATCTCGTGATTAGCCCCACAGGAGATGTTTTCCAAGGCTGCAATGACGTAGGGGTACGCCTGGTAGAAGTACGTGTATGCCGTGTGGCGCGCGGCCCATCTCGTCCTGCACATGTCGATAAGTCCCTTACGGCGACTTGCCTCTGGTATGGCCTTTGTTATAATGGACTGTAGAAGACCTGTGACGGAAAGGTGCACAATAACAAGTTTGCATTCTTATCACAAAATGATGTCTACATTATTTTAATACATTTCCTTTTTAACATAATTAGTACTTAAAATGTAATATTAAAAACAAAATTACGAAATACTACAATATTATAACCACGAAAGATCAATGACAAGTAAAGCTATAATCCGCCTTACCCTCTCGCTTTGGGCTTCCAAGGAAATACAAGCAGCATCGCTTCAGTTAATCGATCACGTTCCTGATTTGCGGTAAAGCACAGCTGTGGGAAATTACCAGATTCAGGCAATGACCACTGCAGTGTACATATATAGCCTTTGGCGAGCGCTCTCTTATTCGACGCTGAACCCCCACGTTGTGACTGGACATGTTAGCGGCACCATCGTACCCCTGACCCCTCACGTTCTCTATTTCCAGACCAAAACCTTGCAAAGTAGACACTATCGTTTCCGCTATTACCTCGCCGGTTATTCGTGGCAGATGAATAAAGGCAATAAAGTCCTCCCTGACATCGTTGTTCTTGTCGATGAAGCGTGCACACAACGCTAGTTGCTCTTTATTGTGACTCGTTACCTCGTCCGCCATTATACTGTAAAGCTTGGCAGCCTTGATTTCCACTAGCAGATTCTTTAATATGATATCCTGTCCAATAATTTCAATGATCTCATTCTGGATTAAAGGCGACATGTAAGTAATGTTCCTGCTGGAGAGTTGGATATTGTCTAAGTGTTGTTTCAAAATGTCGTCATGGTTAGCTATCATCTGCAGAGCCGCTAAGAAATTGCCTGTATTTCCACCACTGTCTTCGTTCAAGACTTCGTTATCTCCATGCAGGGCAATGCACTGTCGACCACAGAAAAGGATGGCTTCTGAAACACATTTAACGATGTGCCTATTTCTGATAATATTCTTCCTCTTTTCGTCATCTATTCGGTTGTTCACGTTTTGCTCTGGGTTTTCAACCGAATTAAGGAATGATTCGGTAGCGATCATTGCGTCGTGATGGTACTTCATTTGCTCGTGTCTTTTTGCCTTTTCTTGAAGCTTATGCCAGTTTATGAAAGGCTTGTAAACAAAAGCGCCCCTGACTGAAACCCTCTTCGGCACTGATGAAGAAATCGCGTTGGAAACTTGTAGTTAATCGGTGGCACAAAATGACTTCTTACCAACTGGCAGCTTATTTGCGGAAGAACCTAATTTATCAGAGGTCGTCGAAAACTTCCCGATGTCATTTATTTCTTGTTGCATCATTTGTTCTAAGTGATGCAGCGTTAGATTGTCATCAGTATTCTCAGGTATTAAGTCTTTACAATTTTATAAACAATGCGGAATTGTTAAGAAAGTACACATCGGCTTTTCATAGAATATTGACATGATATCAGGAAATGACGATAAGAGACCAAGAGAAACATAAAATGTATTTTCCCTCTTTGTGTCTCGAAAACTTCTATTTTGATGGTTTGGGATGCCTGTGGATTTCCAGAAGGTGCTGCTTTAGATTAACCCTCCCCCAGTCCCTCTCCGAATTGTTACTCGTGTTCCCTCACTGGCTTTTTATTAAGCGATGTAAGTTTGTTTCATATTGAGGAATAGCGACTAAATCTCAGAGCATAATAATGGGATCAAGACTGGTGGACATTGCGAAAATAAGTGTGATTTACCTTCTTTATCTCGCTGTAAAACTGTAGTTAACTGAGATAGATCTGAAGTCGTGGTTTCAGCTGGGCTGTCGTCGCAGACTGCACTGTCATTGTCAGCGTCTGATGGCTCTTGACGGCATACTTTACTGACCCATGTATCGAGAGACTGGCAAGATTTAGCTGCAGCCTTCCTCTTTCTATTTTCCTGTTCTCTCCTACCCATAACGTATTACACAAAAAAAAAAAACTAATTTTGCATCTTCGGGCGTTCATACGCTCGTACAAATAGAGAATACTACTCGACGCGTTAAGGCTGGTTTTCACTAGCGCATAAGCATAAGCATAAGAGATCCAGAAGCAAGTGAGAACTCCCACGACATAAGCATAAGCATAAGCACAAGAAGAACGAACACGTTCCATTCTTCTTGTGCTTATGCTATGCTTGTGTCACATTTATGTCAAGTGAGAACGGGGATGAAATAAGCACAAGCATAAGCACAAGGCGGTCAACCAAATCACCCTGAATCAAAGATGCATCTTTGATTCAGATCTCACAGCCGAGGAAAGCTGGTATCGAGAATTTCGTTCATACTGCGCTTGCGTATGTCTTTATGCTTATGTTCTGGCGTTCTCACTTGCTTTTCGGCCGATTATGCTTATGCTTGTGCTTATGCGCTAGTGAAAACCAGCCTTTAAGCCTGGTTTCCATATAATCGCAACGATCGTTACGATCGACGATCGCTGCGATTCTTGCGACCCTTGCGATCATAAGGCGGCGAAATACGAGATACAAAAACCCTCAACTTGTCGCGCAACATTGGCAAATTTGTTGCGTGACAAGTTGAGAGTTTGATGAAAAACGAGCAACAAAGGCAAAATTTGTTGCTCAAAGTTAACCCGCGCTCTACTTTTCGCAACAAATTTCTTCAACCTGCAACAAATGTTTTTGTTGCGCGACAAGTTGATCACGCATGGTGAAAAACGGAAAACATCGACCAAAACTTGCAACGAAACAATGTTGCGCGACAAGTTGAGGGTTTTTGTATCTCGTATTTCGCCGCCTACATGGAAACCAAAACGTTGCGATCCTTGCGATCGTTGCGATTGCGATCGCAGAGATAGAAATTTTTCTATCTCTGCGATCGCAATCGCAACGGATCGCCACGTTTTGGTTTCCATATGATCGCAAGGGTCGCAAGAATTCAGTGCAGCGATCGTCGATCGTAACGATCGCTGCGATCGTTGCGATTATATGGAAACCAGGCTTTAGCAGACGAGTCTGACAAATATTTGCCTGTTGTTGTGTTACATAAGTGTTCCCCGCAAGTAACGAACATTACCGGTACGAGTACAGGCTACGGGTAGCCTCTTGTTAGAAAAAGAAGCCTCGTATGGCTCTCATTATTCAATAGAAACATCCACTCCCCCCCCCCTTGGGAAGACATTCTCAAGGAATTTTACTGAACATCAACTTTCCGTGGAAACCCGTGCCAAAATTGTATGTTTTCCTATCGGACCTATCGCTGACAGTCATGACTTCATTTCAACAAAATAAAAAAGACTTTCGATACAATCGGTTATCACAGCCTGAGCCCACCGTAAATTGCAAAACTGAACTGCAAATAAAACATGATACCATGAACAATGCAAAAGCGCTGGTAAAATGCATGCAATGACAGTCAAATCAACGCCCCGAGGTGGGAACAGGTCCGAGTGGGAAGGGGGGTTCAATTGACTAATGCATTCTACCTTTTTCAGCCTGACTGTTTTGTATACTTTCTACATAAAACAAAAATGGTTGCAAATATATGCTTCTTTTTCTGTAAAAAGATTTTTGAATCACGGCCATATTTGGTCAGTCACGTGACCAGGGCAGAAAATAATCTTGCCTCTTGCCTCCTACAGCTTACAGTTTTGGACAGTAGGATCCGCACCAATAGTAAAATAATGTCAACAGGCATAATCTGGCTTGAGTTTTTTTATTCGCATTATTATAAAAGTTATGATGCCATAAACACCCATATTTAGAGACTTTCTTCAGAAGTGTTTCAATTCTTTTTGTGTAAACTGTAACCGTTCTTACGTCAGATTATAAAGAAGGTTATGTCATCTCTGATTTGTAAAAAAAATCGGAACTCTACCTACTTTTCCATTCGAGTTTTAGGAATTTTACATTCTAACATGCGGTTTGGGACTGGCAGTAGTTGAGAACGCGCAATGACGATTCAGTTTCAAATCAGGTATTTACCCTCATACAATTCCACCATTTAGCAGTAAAAAGCGCTCCAAAACAGTTCACTGACCCCTCTTAATCATCATAAAAAGCGCGCAAAATTGCACTGTATCGAAACAGATGGCGAATGGTAGATTTATCCATAATTCTTAGCGCACGAAAATTCGAAAAACGCTCATTAAATCAAACCCAGAAAATTTGAAAAAAACTCATTCAATCCTAGCATACACAATGTTGTTAGTGGGGGGACGAATTTCGCAAAAATATGGCTTTCAATGTGCCTATTGGCTGCGTTTGGTTTGTAAGGTATTGCGGTAAAATGTATAGCCGCTACCATTTTCCATACGGTGGAATAACCCTGATTAATGTTCTTAGCTGCTCATGTAACAGTTCAGTACCATTTCATCCAGTTTCTTGACGAGTACAGCTGTTGTGTCCCTTACCCTAAATCGAATTTCAAAGTATTTACAAATTTCCCTGAGTATTTTAGCTATGAAACAGGACAGGATTCTTTACTTTGGCCATCTCACAAAGGTTATACACATCGTATATGACTGACTGGGTGGATAACACCAATTTCAGACATGATGGCATCGTTGATTTCGTCGACCAATTGTTCCCCTGCATGCAAACTCCTCTGCAGATTCATCATGAAGTTCATCGCTGTCGTCTCTCCCGGTGCATTCTTTACTATATGTCTGCTTTCGTCTGGCAGAAAGTCTTGAGAAAAAAAACCCTGAATTTGTTGCTTGGAGAGGCACTCGGTTTTGCTGAACATTCTCTCTCCGTTTGCTTTTTGAGCTTTCCGCATGTCATCTGCTAATTGCTCTGGGTATTCTTTTCTTCCAGTTTCTTGTCCGATTTTAATATTCTTCTGCAGATAGTCGCGGACATTTTCAGGGAAGCGCGTTTGAGTGGATCGGGATTTGTGAAGTGCCCATCCCATTTCATACGAGTCGGTCTCAGCTAATGCCAATTATCCTTCGGCGGCATTACGAGAGGTTTTAGTGTCACTCAACGTAATTCTTTGAATCTAGTCTAACCGCAACTGGACATAAAGGCCAACGTAACCCTTGGTGGTTCCACAGGGTGGTGATGCCCAATGACATCCAGGTGAATGTCCAGTTATGTACGACGGTTATTTCAAAGCGTCCTCGAGGTCTGGCCACAATTTTTTTTCACGATATTTAAGATTAAGTCCTTATTGTTCTATCAATGGCTGCAAGGAAATTGCTGTACGACGATCCACTTTTGGTTTAGATGAATTTTTGTGAACCCATTTTTCCTGTTTTATTACAAGCTGTGAAAGTTGGCTGACAGAAGTTAATAGAGAACTTAAGATCCACGACTAACGAGACGACGACGATGTCTATAGACCGCGGGAGGATTGGACCGAAGACGTCGGTTTCCGTGGGAAAATGAAACCTTAAGATGCGGCCGGCAGGTAGACGACGACGACTTATTTCAACTTGGCTTGTTGAAAACGTCTCGCTCAAGATGACATCGTTTAAGGACATGCGTGAGCTTCTTTTTTTGAGCCGTGGATTAAACTTTATTAACGACGAAGAATTTCCAGTTTTGTTTGACCTGTTCGAGTGAAGAAATCCTGATTTTTTTCCCCATGGAGAATATCGAAAGTTCGCGCTGTATGAAATGGCCAAGTCCTTGTGTTTGGCTGAGTTCCCGGCACATTAGTATATCGTGTTCAGAATTCCATACAAAGTTTGGATTCCTAAAAATAAACACAATACACAATTAATCACAAGAGTTGGCAAAAAAACTGTATTTGGCCGTAAGTGAGTCTAAATAATCGCATGTGCAAAAAAGTTACAAAATGAAACGTTTCACTGCTAAAGATTCGATATATTTTTACATATTACAGAGGTGAAAATTCCAGAAAACAAGTGATTAAATTCTTCTATTCAAGGCTTGCGGCCAGCTGCTTGCAGTCATGAATAATTTTTTTCGATCTAGTTGTTTCGACCGTAAGGGCAAGTTTTAAAGATAAACGTTATACTGCCAGCACTTACAGTTGTGTTTTCAAGTCAAAACACAATTGAGTACTTATAATTATTATTCAGGTTCTTCATTCCTTTATACAACCTCATGGGAAAATAAATTTACGACTTACTGGCTCGCCTTTTCCTCTTGTCTTGCCGCCAGTCAGTAAACAACACGAAAACACGCACGTTATATACAGTCAAATTTTTAATCCAATTCGATTCGTAAAATAGAAGGAGAAGCTAAAATGAAACCACAAAAGATAAAGGATGAAAGAAGATTACAAAAGTGACAAGTCAGTGTAAATTTACCTTTGAACTTTGTTTAAACAACTCCTTTGCACGACGACGTGAAACTATAGGCTTGGTCGTCGTCGACGAGAGGACAACGACGGAATTTGCGGGAACATCGCGTGAATCTCACTTCCGGTCGTCGTCGTCCTTGCTGTCGTCGTGGATCTTAAGTTGCCTAATGTTTAACTTTACTTGGAACAACGATATGGAAACTTTTATAATGTTGTAATAATAACTAGACTTGTACCTGTCAAACAACAGTAGAATTTAGCTCTGGATCAAATTTTAAGTGTTGTGGGAAGTTGCCAAAGTTAGGGAAATTTTGCATTTTTCGTTCTAAAAAATGTCAAATTTGGTCCCCCAGGGGACACCCCTGTAAATTGCTGAAGAAACCATTTTGAGACAAAACGAAATGTATTTTTATAGTATTCTATTCCACAACACTCTCACTCGCACTCATTGTTGAATAGAGGTATGGGAGCGGCGATCGAGCGCCAAGAGGAAGGTGGTAACCTTTTGCTAGTGATGTTTGACCCCGAATTTCAAGTGAATAGGGCTGGGTGGGTGGGCCGTCGCCACCTTCTCTTCCGGGCGCTTGATCACGTTTGAAGGGCAGAATGCTGGTGAGAGTCATCTTTTATCCTTATTTAACATCCCTAGGGATTGCCAGACTCAATGGGGTTCGTTAACATAGTTCGAGTCGAAATACCTCTGGAATTCAGTCTTCGCGCTTTATTTCGAGTGTTGTGAATAGTATTCTATTCCACAACACTCTCACTCGCACTCATTGTTGAATAGAGGTATGGGAGCGTTGATCTCGCCGCTTCCTATCCTGGTTCCCACCAGAGGAGCACAACAACCCAAGCCCCCACAGACCAAAAGAACCTCCCAAACCTTAACACCCCAAACTCACCCATCCTCAACAAATGACAATTTATTCAAAACATAAAACACAAGAAATCGCAATTCAGAAATAGAACCAAGTGTATCACCCTGAATGATTTGACTGAGCCTCTCATCTGGGAACGTTGTCACTCCCATGCCAGCCTTAACAGGGTTTCCCCTCCAATCAACCCAACGCTTCCTCAAAAACCAACACTTCCAAATTCCAATTAGATCTGGAAAGTGTCCCCAATTAGTACTCGCGTGCTAGATACCTTTGACACTTAAATAAAGTGATTATTAAGTGATTATTATTATTAACGTACTTTTTCCGGAAAAGACTGGGTTGCAGCTAAGACAGACACGTCAAAAGATAGGTCACACTCCCATACCCACGCCAGTTCAAAGGAAGCCTAAAAAAGGAAAAGACGAAGGGAAAAGCGTGGGTGGAATAAAAGTATAAGGAGGGAAAACCCAAGGGCCAGCAGGAAGTGACAATTGTGACCCAGAATGACTAGGAGGGTGACTTAAGATACCCCGTTTTCGCAATTGTCACTAACCACAGTCCCAAGGGTGGGATAGATGGAATGTGGAAATAAATACGGAATAATATAAACATCTAAAAACAAGAGAAAGGCATTGAAACAATCATTTATTCCATAATTCCGGTCCATTACTCATCAACAGTTCTACTTAAAACTTCCTTGTTTATAATTGTCACGCGGAGAGGATTTAGGAAAAAAACCCTCTTCCTCTTGAAGCAGGTTGCCTTAGTGTGGCCAAACCTCTGGCAATAGAAGCAACGAAGTTTATATGGAGCTGATGGGCCATCACGACGTGGAGGCCTAATAAAACTACGTTTCTGCCGCCCTCTGGTATGCTTATCCACCTTCGCCACTATCTCCAAAATCTTCTCTTGATCCTTATCCCCCAAGAGAGGGAGAAGGTAATCACGGAACTGGCTGTCGGTAGTGCAGTGGAGCTTAGAACGAAGTGTCTCACAAGCCAACTTGTAATAGTTCGCACGGTCGTGTTTGCCATCTTGAGCTGCATCCTTTATTGCTTCAATCAAAACCATGGCCTCGTAGCGGGAGTATTCAGCAATAGGACGGGCGGCCATGATTTGAACTCTACCCAACAGACTCTCCAAGGATGAGGTAGTCAGAGATTCTACCTTCTTCTGTAAAGCAACCACGTTCCTCTTCAAAGTCTGAAAAGGATCACATAAAACGCATTCAAACATCCGTCAATGGGCCTTGACGAAAGAATCATGTCACTAATAGTACAATCAAATACTGAACTCGATAAAAAATGCATCGTGCACACACTCGCTAGTGATCAGCAGTCATTCCCTAGACGAACGAATCATGTCACCAAGAGTACAATCAAATATCGAACTCAAACAATATGCATTGTAAACATACTTCTCAGTGAACAGCAGTCGTTCCCTTGACGAAAGAATCATGTCACTAAGAGCACAATTAACAACCGAGCTCGAACAATACGCACTGTAACCACACTCATTAGCGATAATCAGTCGTTCCGTTGATGAAAGAATCATGTCAACCAAGAGTACAATCAAATACTGAGTTTAAACAAAAAGCATTGTAAACACACTTATTAGTGATCATCAATCGCTCCCTTGACGAAAGAATCATGTCACTAAGAATACAATCAAATACTGAACTCGACGAACAATATGCATTGTAAACACACTCATTAGTGATCATCAGTCGTTCTCTTGACGAAAGAATCATGTCACTAAGAGAACAATCAAATACTGAGTTCAAACAATATGCATTGTAAACACACTCATTAGTGATCATCAATCGCTCCCTTGACGAAAGAATCATATCACTAAGAGCACAATTAAATACCCAGCTCAAACAATATTCATTGTGCGCGTGCCACACTCATTAGTTAGCCTGCATAACAGGCGTTATTGGGGGCGCTCAAGCGGGTTTTGGGGCGCGAGCGCGTACCGCGAGACACGAGCGCGAAGCGCGAGACACGCACGGGGAGGGAAAAGAAAGAAATAACGCCTGTAGACACGCTATTGTTCGGTCTCTTCCAAACGTTCATCTGGCGAACGTAAATCTTTATTGGCTGATTTGTACCACGTGATGCATGTTGTCGAAATGTGAGATCAAGATGTGAGAAATCAACCCAGATGGCGTTGAGTCTGGAGAAAGCCATTTCAAAAGCTCTTGAATTATTCCCGTATTTAGATAATCTAAAGAACGAACAGCGAGAATATACAAAAGTAACCACTTGCATGCATTAGACGATTAGAATTACTAAACAGCTAACATGCTGGAGATTCAAATATTTCAAACCGGATGCGGGATGCAATCACGCCATACGCTGACAATGGAGGTACTGCCTAGCTCCGAGAAACACGTCAACTTAAACGCAGAATAAGCTCTGAGGAGTTAAAAACAATTGCAAGATGCCACTATTCCAATATAGACTGTGACTATCGCATAAGACTTGGATCTTAGAATCTTTTAGCCGTGATAGAGAAAAACTATCTCGCGAGTTATGCTAACCGCAGACTTGCGCTCGCAATTAAATCACGGACTGAGATCAACAAATGAACTGATCCTTAGCAGCGAATAATTCCTACTTAAGCGGCTACTACTGATCTTGCAACTCTTTCTCTCAAAGTGAGCCAAAAATCTCCTTTGTTATGCCAAAAGCTATCAAACAAACTAAATATTCCAAACGGTTCTGGAAAGCGTAAATTCCTCCTGTCAGTATCACAGCTAGAGATTTTTTCCTAAGATCAAAGAAACGACAACATTTAGAACAACAGGCCCGTTATATCTTTATTTTGATCCAAAAGGAAAAATCTGCCAGGCACTTACTTGGGATAGACTTATTCTAAAGCTGACGAGCAGGATTTGTGTTCGGCCTGTCACCTTTTATAACAACTTGTGTTTATTCCTTGAAATCCGCGTCTTTGAGTAATCGAAAAAACTGGAACGGTAGTACTTTTTTTGAAAAAAGATTACCACAAAATCTTCAAAAGGAATTACAAACCTTTGGACCATAAACTTTTGTTGGAGTGCGCGACATCGTCGCGACTCCTCGCGCCCACGGAATTTTATGCAAACAGTTTGGCGCCTTCAGCCACGTTTGCCGCGAATAATTTTAACATTTTTTGATTGGTCGCCGTAATTATATGCCTGTGAGAATGTCTGATTGTTGTCTGTCAATTTTAGGGGGCGTGTGTGTGGGCGGAAGAGACCGAACAATAGCGTGTCTACAGGCGTTATTTTTTCAGTTTCCCTCCCCGTGCGTGTATCGCGCTGCGCGCTCGCGACCTAAAACCCGCTTGAGCGCCCCAATAACGCCTGTTATGCAGGCTACTCATTAGTAAACATCAATCGTTGCCTTGACGAAAGAATCATGTCATTAAGAGCACAATAGGTGGTTTGCAACCAATCTCTAGAGACATAGATAACAATAGTGAAACGAACAAATGCTGGTGGACGAACAAAAGGAGCTAATGAGAGAACTATTGTTTATGTCCACCAGCATGGCGGCGATGACGTAACATGAAAACCACCTATTAAGAGCGGATGTCTGTAAATATCGAGAATCCGACGACACTGGCAAAATTTCGAATTTCTTTTTATTTTACCAAAAGAACCTATTTAGTGACCTATTTTCGAAAATGGGTTTAAATGGTTCGATTTCATTTTCCTTTTTTCAAAATTTCGATAACTCGAAAATTAGCCTTTTAAGTCCGCGGGTGCTTTCATGGACCATTGAATTTTGGCTATTTTGGACCATTTTTAAAACGCTCCTGTTATCGCAACATTCAGTGTCCTACAATGCCTTTGACACAGTAAATAAAACGTCTTTTTAGCTTTCTTTTGCAATAAAATTTGGTCGGAAATGTTAACTTTAAAAATCATTTTGGTCTTGTACAAAACACCTATCTTCGCCATGTAAACAAGAAGGCAAATTTAAGGAAACTTCGAATTAGTAAAATGCAGTCTGGTACATGAGTTTTAGGCAAAAAAACAACACTACATTATAGCTGAATCTGTATTTTATTTATTCTGAAATTATTTTTGGTGGCCCGTGAATACAGCACTACTGAGAGATTTATCCGTGAAGGCTATTTTTAGCTTGACACCAACTTCGCATTCGATTTAATTGAATTTTAAGCGCTGGAATGACGGCGAGCTTAAGAACGAAACAGCGAAATTGGCCCTTAAACAGGTCTTTAAAGCTTTGAAAACAACATTTACATGTTTTAAGCTATAATATTCATATGATTTTTATCTAGGACGCATTCAGTTAAAATCGGTAAGCTATAATCATATGTATCATTGATCGACTTTGTTGCCGACGTATCAAAATACGGCATAAGTCTTTAAACAGTTCAAGGAATGTTTAAGTTAGCTTGTCTGGCCTTTTCCTTGTTGTAAGCAGCAGAAATACAAGGATTCTTACATAGATATCTCACAAAAACCATGGCTTGCTTGACATTACAGCATTTGATATTCGCAAACTGTTGTTACAGACGTTTCGTTATTTACACACAGTGTACTCACATAAAAATATCCGATGACTTCCAATCCAAATGTCGCAGACATAAATGTACGAGAAAACATTAAGGACAGAAAAATATAGTCACATCTTGCCGTCCATTTAGTTGTATTAAGCGATACAAAAGAAACCATCACTCGTAAATAACAAGAGGTCAGTGAAAGGCCATAAAATAATTGGTTGCGTGACCTAGTCACGTTCACATGCACTCCCAGTGGATCGGGGAGAGATTATTTATTAAACGAAAAAAGCCAATGATGCGGGACTTGGGAAGGCTTAATTGTATTTGACTCCCACATCCCCTGAATCAAACGAAAATAAAGGCCGAAAACTGAAAGAACTGATTCAATACTACAAACTTGTCATTTTTCCCGTGAGTACCCCTGTCCGTCGCCACCATTGCCATGCTAGATGCGTACTTTCTGACAGCATACCGGTTATACCTAAGGGGTTTTCAGTTAGCTTTCAAGGGGGAAGGGTGTATTATATCCGGGGGGGTGTAAGCGGCATAAAAAAGCGTTTCGGAATGAGATAATATGAAATAAGCTGAGACATACAGCATTATTAGACTTATCAAAATACGTTTTTTCTCTTCATTTCAATATTGCTCTGCACTATACATAGGCTTAGACACAAGTTTCTCGAAAATTCCTTAAAAGTTGCCCCAAATTTATAAAATAAGTTGCTCAAAAGTTGCCAATTTTCCAAAAATTTGCCCCAATTTTGCCCTCTTTTTTTTACCACGAAGTTACTGGCGCGGAAAAAATAATGTGGAATTGCTTTTATTTGTGATTCATTTCTTCAGATATAGATACTTTTCTTAATAAAAATCATATTTCTTTCTTTTAACAAAACTAGATTACAAACGAAAACTGACCAGATTACTGTCCCAATAGTCAGTTGTATTATGTACACAGAATCCTTTAGCAGTCAAGGCCATTGCAGTAATACTAATAGACAGTCATCATTTATGGGACCAAGAGCTTTTCCTCTGGTTGCCATTGTAGCAAAGAATTACCTCCAATGAATCAATAATGATTCGTCTGGATTTTCCGCTTTCTTGAAATAGCGCCCTTAATTGGAACACTCAGGTTTGCGCCGAGCCTTTTGGCTTTCTCGATAGGATCATTTGATTCACCTTCATTCGAAGAAATGTCCTCCTCTGAACTTTCAACAGGAGCAGCCATGTTGAAAAACTTGCTCTTATTGGTGATACTGCTGACCGGAGTGACCTCAAAAACCACAGGCAACCCATTTAAGTAGCCAAAAAGAAAGGGTCAGGTACTAGTACTGCTGAGAGGAGCTAACGCACTCTTTATGTCACGTTTGAGTCATATTTATGATAAGTAAGCTCTTATATCATAATCATATATTTATTAAAATACTTTTGGCTGTAAAACAAAAAAAAAATTGCCCGAAATGGCAAAAGTTGCCAAAACGTTGCCGAGCAACTTGTGTCTAAGCCTAACTATACATACCGTATACGTTCCTAACATTTTAATTGAAATGGTATAGTGTTCTGTTAAAATGTTATATCATGGAAATAAAGAAAAGAAGGGGAGGGCTAATATCCGGGGGGACTTATAACCGGAATATTATTTTTGTTTGCAGGTGGATGGACCAGGGGGGGGGGGGGGGGGGGGGGGGTGGGGGTATAACCGGCATTTCTGAAATTGCGACGTTAGTGTTAAGAGTTGTTTTACCAGAAAAATGTCCCTGATTTGTGATTTGTGGAAGGCGCTGGAATCGCCAAATACTGTGAGCTGGATGCCCGACGTTAGCCAAACAAAAATAATACTCCGTTTATAAGCCCCCTCTGGATATTAGCCCGCCTCTGTTTTTCTTTATTTCCTTGATGTAAACATTTTAACAGAACACTAAACCATTTCAAATAAAAAGTTAGAAACGTATACGGTATGTATAGTGCAGGGCAATATTGAAATGAAGTGAAAAACGTATTTTTATAAGTCTAATAATGCTGTGTGTTAGTCCGCTCAGCTTATTTCATATTATCGCATTCCGAAACGCTTTTTTATGCCGCTTACAAGCCCCCCCCCCCCCCCCCCCCCCCCCCCCCGATATAATACACCCTTCCCCCTTGAAAGCTAACTGAAAACCCCTTAGGTATAACCGGTATGCTGTTAGAAAGTACGCATCTAGCATGGCAATGGTGGCGACGGACAGGGGTACTCACGGGAAAAATGACTAGTTTGTAGTATTGAATCAGTTCTTTCAGTTTTCGGCCTTTATTTTCGTTTGATTCAGGGGATGTGGGAGTCAAATACAATTAAGCCTTCCCAAGTCCCGCATCATTGGCTTTTTCGTTTAATAAATAATCTCTCCCCGGTCCACTGGGAGTGCATGTGAACGTGACTAGGTCACGCAACCAATTATTTTATGGTCTTTCACTGACCTCTTGTTATTTACGAGTGATGGTTTCTTTTGTATCGCTTAATACAACTAAATGGACGGCAAGATGTGACTATATTTTTCTGTCCTTAATGTTTTCTCGTACATTTATGTCTGCGACATTTGGATTGGAAGTCATCGGATATTTTTATGTGAGTACACTGTGTGTAAATAACGAAACGTCTGTAACAACATTTTGCGAATATCAAATGCTGTAATGTCAAGCAAGCCATGGTTTTTGTGAGATATCTATGTAAGAATCCTTGTATTTCTGCTGCTTACAACAAGGAAAAGGCGAGACAAGCTAACTTAAACATTCCTTGAACTGTTTAAAGACTTATGCCGTATTTTGATACGTCGGCAACAAAGTCGATCAATGATACATATGATTATAGCTTACCGATTTTAACTGAATGCGTCCTAGATAAAAATCATATGAATATTATAGCTTAAAACATGTAAATGTTGTTTTCAAAGCTTTAAAGACCTGTTTAAGGGCCAATTTCGCTGTTTCGTTCTTAAGCTCGCCGTCATTCCAGCGCTTAAAATTCAATTAAATCGAATGCGAAGTTGGTGTCAAGCTAAAAATAGCCTTCACGGATAAATCTCTCAGTAGTGCTGTATTCACGGGCCACCAAAAATAATTTCAGAATAAATAAAATACAGATTCAGCTATAATGTAGTGTTGTTTTTTTTGCCTAAAACTCATGTACCAGACTGCATTTTACTAATTCAAGGTTTCCTTAAATTTGCCTTCTTGTTTACATGGCGAAGATAGGTGTTTTGTACAAGACCAAAATGATTTTTAAAGTTAACATTTCCGACCAAATTTTATTGCAAAAGAAAGCTAAAAGGACGTTTTATTTACTGTGTCAAAGGCATTGTAGGACACCGAATGTTCCGATAACAGGAGCGTTTTAAAAATGGTCCAAAATAGCCAAAATTCAATGGTCCATGAAAGCACCCGCGGACTCAAAAGGCTAATTTTCGACTTATCGAAATTTTGAAAAAAGTAAAATGAAATCGAGCCTTTTAAACCCATTTTCGAAAATAGGTCACTAAATAGGTTCTTTTGGTAAAATAAAAAGAAATTCGAAATTTTGCCAGTGTCGTCGGATTCTCGATATTTACAGACATCTGCTCTTTAAAACCGAGCTCGAACAATATGCACTGTAACCACACTTATTAGTGATCATCAATCGCTCCCTTGACGAAAGAATCATGTCACTAAGAATACAATCAAATACTGAACTCGACGAACAATATGCATTGTAAACACACTCATTAGTGATCATCAATCGCTCCC
The DNA here is from genome assembly GCA_024195265.1 of Dendrophyllia cribrosa. Classification (NCBI taxonomy): domain Eukaryota; kingdom Metazoa; phylum Cnidaria; class Anthozoa; order Scleractinia; family Dendrophylliidae; genus Dendrophyllia; species Dendrophyllia cribrosa. The sequence continues at coordinate 49,702,521 of JAJLRJ010000003.1, forward strand.
TTGACGAAAGAATCATATCACTAAGAGCACAATTAAATACCCAGCTCAAACAATATGCATTGTGCGCGTGCACACACTCATTAGTAAACATCAATCGTTCCCTTGACGAAAGAATCATGTCATTAAGAGCACAATTAAAAACCGAGCTCGAACAATATGCACTGTAACACACTCATTAGTGATCATCAGACGTTCCCCTGACGAAAGAATCATGTCACTAAGAGTATAATCATATACCGAGCTCAAACAATACTTATTGTAAACACACCCATTAGTGATCGTCAGTCGTTCCCTTGACAAAAGAATCATGTCACTAAGAGTACAAACAAACACCGAGCCCAAACAATGCTTATTGTAAACATACTCATTAGTGATCATCAATCGCTCCCTTGACGAAAGAATCATGCCACCAAGAGTACAATCAAATACTGAGCTCGAACAATACTCATCGTAAACACACTCATTAGTGATCATCAGTCGTTCCCTTGACGAAAGAATCATGTCACTAAGAGTACAATCAAATACTGAGACCAAACAATAAGCATTGCAAACACACTCATTAGTGATCATCAGTCGTTTCCTTGACGAAAGAATCATGTCACTAAGAATACAATCAAATACTGAGTTTAAACAATATGCATTGTAAACACCCTCATTAGTGATCATCAGTCGTTCCCTTGACGAAAGAATCATGTCACTAAGAGTACAATCAAATACTGAGCCCGAACAAAATGCATCGAAAAACACACTCATTAGTGATCATCAGTCGTTCCCTTGGCGAAAGAATCATGTCACTAAGAGTACTGTGGCTCAACAATAAACACATTCAATATCCCAGGCGAGAAATAAAAGTGTATTTGAACCCAAGCCAACCGTACCATAAGAACAAATTTAGCGATAACCTTAAGATGCGTGTTACCCTTACACCCAAAATTTACAAAAACTCAACTGAAACAACACCGCGCCAAAACTTTGGGGAAATTCGATGGCATAATAGACTACAGTTCAGAAAAATAGTTACCTCGAGTTCTCCCTGTTCACCCTGACCTAGCGGTTGCGCTGGCTGTGCTGGTTGTGCCACTTGTGCTGGTTGTGCCGCTTGTGCCGGCTGTGCCAGTTGTGCCGCTTGTGCCGGCCGTGCTGGTTGTGCCGCTTGTGCTGGCTGTGCCGCTTGTGCTGGTTGCACTGGCCGTGCCAGTGGAGCTGGCTGCGCTGGACGCACCGGTCGTGCTGGTTGAACTGGCATCTGTGGATCCGCCATAATAACAACAACAGATAATCTTCTTCACTTGAAATTCGGGGGTCACAGAAAAGAGTCGTCAAATGCTCTTCCGGGCGCTTGATCACGTTTGAAGGGCAGAATGCTGGTGAGAGTCATCTTTTATCCTTATTTAACATCCCTAGGGATTGCCAGACTCAATGGGGTTCGTTAACATAGTTCGAGTCGAAATACCTCTGGAATTCAGTC
>JAJLRJ010000003.1:49706488-49891488 GCA_024195265.1 Dendrophyllia cribrosa
TCCATAACTCGATATACGCACGCTAAGCATGAACAAATTCTTAAACGATATTTTACTGAAAAGAGATAAATAAGGCCGTCCCCTTTTTTTTCTCCGTTTACCGTTATCCGAGTTTCACCACGACATCGATCTTTTCTTCCTCCATTGCCGCCATGTTGATTTTGTAACCACAGGTAGCCCAAGCTATATGTGTCACAGTAACCGTTACGAGCGAAATTATAAGGATTTGTATGAGAAAAAACGGTCCATTCTAGGAGCTAAAAAATACGAACAAGATTTCAATAAAAATTGCCTACCTTACTTCGCTTGTGTGTTTCCTTGTCTCCTGTATGGTTTTGGGGCGATTTAGAGCATTTCCAGTGAGTTTTAGTTCCAGAAAGCAATGGAGCTAAAACTCACTGGAAATGCGGCAAATTTTACCGGTTACCGCCTGATAAAGAGAACCCTGGCATGCATGGTATCTGTTCTTCCATGCATCTCCATACGCTATGAGTGTTTGATTAAGCTGTAGTAACTACATCAAAATGCCTTTGATGTCTTACCTGTTAGTAACAATGACACTCCTACAAGTTCTCATCTTTAACTTTTAATTAATTTACCTTGCAATGTGCGCACAAGGAAACAACATTTCTTGTGGCAAGTAATATGCAACATTTCTAATTACACATATTGCATGCAAGTATTGTTTAACAGATAATTCATATTTGACACAGTTATTTGTCATTTTCACATTTCTTCATATGTGACAGCATTATGTGTGTAATTTGGAACTTTTATAAATGAGGACACTTTGTGATGCCTATCATGGCGTAGTGTGGCACCTCTCTGTGTGCACTGAATCCTGGACATTGTTCCCTAATGAATAATTGCTCTTTCAGATCCCACCGCTCCACCGTCTAATCTCCGTTTGCTTTCTGTGGATTTGACATCGATTACTGTGGCATGGGGTGAAATTCCTTGGGCTGAAAGAAATGGTTTCATACAAGGGTATGCTGTTAAATACCAAAAGTCTGGCTCACAGTCAGATGATGTTACAGTTAAACTTACTGGTGCCGAGAAATTAACTCTGAAAAACTTGGAGGGGCGCACTAAATACCTTATCCAAGTGGCTGGATTCGAACATGGTGACTTCATTGGAGTTTATTCAAATGCACTTGAAGTGGAGACAAAACAATGTAAGTTTCAAATTCTTGATTTAAATTCAAATATCATGTTAAGGATATTAACCCTATTCAGCCCCCCCCCAACCCCCAACCCCCCCCCCCCCCCCCCCCCCCGCCCTCCGGGTGCCCGCGCTAACTTTCAACATTCATAACTTCTTTAATATGTTTTCAAATGCCATCAAAATTTGTGACTTTTCATAACATTTATCTGGCAACAATTTTATATGACAACTTATTGATCACGTGACTTGATGTTTCCATGACAACATTTTGACAGCCATGCTTTTTGAAATTTGTATATCTGTACCTTTGAATGAAGAAAAACAATGTTTATTGGTATAACTTTTATATTTTTACGTCATTTAGCGTTTATTGGTTTTGATTAATTTGGAGTCAATTTGGACGGTTTTTAAGAGGTTTTAAAAAATTTCTGAAATCCAAGATGGCGGATCCAAGATGGCGACCGTATAACTAATTACCTAATAACTACGTCATATGACGTCAATGTTTCATTGTGCGGACCGCAAAGGAGACAGTTTTGGACGTACTATGTGTACCCCGTCCCCCCCCCCTCCCCCCCAGGCTCAGGAACTCAAAAAAAAACAAGGCTGAATAGGGTTAAGTAATGATCCGCATAAGAATGAAGTAGTATAGAGGGAGTCGCTCAAATACCACCCCCGGGAAACCCTAAAATACCCGCCCCTCCTGCGCCGGGGCGGGAAGTTTGAAGGTTTTCCCGGGGGTTGTATTTGAGCGACTCCCTCTATACTACTCCGTTGTACCCCCTCAAATACCAGTAAGCTAACCCTCAAATACCAGTTAGCCCACCCACGTCCGCAACGGCAATGGAGGTATTACCAATTGGAGAAACCCTTCTCTGTGTATATCATGATGGAGACCTTACCTGGAAAACATCGCCGAGATATTTTTGTACTGCTTGGTGAACAATTCATATGTACATACTGCCGTGCGCCAGCAAGCAAAAGAATGTCAGGGCGGGAGTGTTCCTTGTGTAACAATTGGTTTACCCCTTATTGCGATTGCTGGTCATGTCTAACCCTTTCTTGTGGTACATGCAATATATCAGTTAGTTTCTCAAGTGAAACAAGCTTTCTGTGTGAGGAGAGACTTTTTGAACATGGCAAAATTTCAACCAAATCATTCTCATCTTTTTAAGTCAAACAACTTGTCGTTGTTATTACCAATTGACCAATTGAAAAATGAAAGGGACATTTCGTGCCGCATATACAATATCTTTCTTTGCCTGTCTCAGGCCTCCGCGGCCAGAAGGCTGCCCCAGACAGCCGTTCGCAACGGCAAGGGGAGGTATTACCAATTGGAGAAATTCCTACCCTAGGTATATACGCACATTGTGACAATGGGGCGCGGAAGAATGGGTGTTATTGTTACTGGAAGAGAAAAAAAAGTTGTTCTTGTATCAAGCACCCCCAAAAAATATTTTATTGAGGTGAAGCAGAGTCCAAAAGAAAACATTATCTCTCCAGATATAGTTAGAATTGCCGAATCATTAACTCCACAGCAACTTGTATCACTGATTACTAATTGAAAAAAATATACACCCTTGTATATTCATGGCAATGGAGCAACTGCCTTTTGGTGAATCCCATTGGGATTACTTGCCAGACATGGTCGAAAGGAACCACCAGCGCGACTTGGCTGCAAGGGAAATTCATCAACGCAGGATGAAATCTGTATGCCGTTCAATAAAAATTCATTATCATTGGCAAAACGATTGCCATTTCCCTACATTATTAAATTCACAAACATGTGATAAATGCCAAGAACTCTTCTCACCAGAAGTGGACATGGGCAGACACCGAGCCATTTGTCCCGGCATGCACCCTTATAGATACATACAGAGGGCGTTACTGCTTGCAGACATCGGCAGTGATGACGAGGAAAACTATAACGGCCCAAGTGCCCATGAAAGTTTCTATGGCATTTACTCGAGCAGCCCTTATAGCATCTACGATAGAAGTTTTTATTTGTACAGCTACTTAGAGCCCAAGCAGCCGTCCGCAATGGTAAGGGAGGTATTACTAATTGAAGGTATTACTAATTGAAGATTTTGTAGGCTGCAAATGGCATAGAGATTCTATTCGGTAGATGTTCTTCGATGAAATTGAAGGAATCATTTGCATGTTGTATTTCTTCGGAGGACAAGCAGGCGTAGGGTTCACAAATTTTCAGATGTTTGTTGAGATAGTTTTTGAAGTTGTAGGCGTTTGGTGGGCCTTCTTTTTTTGGTAATTTTGTAATCACCACCATAGAGCTCGTTATAATCATAGGTCACACCATCCGGAGGCTCTAGGAGCCCGCAGTTCTCACAGCAAAGTTCTGATGAAAACATCCTGAGGCTTAATTTGCCTTCGCAGTTTTGGCAAGCTTTTATCCTTTCATTCAAAAGGGTGAAAGGTAGGTTGGGGTGGTATTGTGCCACGTGACAAAGACGCTCCTTGATGTGATGAAGGCGTTCTGGCAGGTTTGAACGTCATATTTCCTTGTTGTATTGAGTGAGTGAGCGTAGGAGGATAAATTTGTGTTCTTTATCCAGCTCATCGAGTTTAGCTTTGTATTTGCCTTTAGTGTCCAAGCGTCGTGCTTCAGCCAGTTGTTTAGCAAACTCCTCCATTGTTGTACACAGCCGTGTTGTCTATTCAATTGGGCGCATAAGATTTATCCTTCGAAATGTAGAGGTTAAATCCAGAATTCAATTTCTCAAATCGGACTTGGATGCTGCGGTGAGAAGATTTATCTTTTTTTTGAAATTCTTGTTTGACTTCCTTGCGAAGTTCGTTTTTGAGTTTCTCGAGGTCTGGCGATTGTGTTTGAGTGGCAAAGTTTTTTGATGCCTTCACACCATCCCTGATTGCAGCCTTGAGTTCGTGATTATTTTCCACCTCACGAGTAATTATGGTGAATTCTGTATCACTGATCCTCTTGTCTTCTAGAGCCTTTGAGATTAGCTCATTGACAGTGTTTCGTTTAGCCAGTGCCAGTGTATAGATGTTCTCGTGTTTGGTCACTTTCCGCTCTAGCCGTTTGTTTGTAGTTGTAAAGCCAACTGATGACAGCCCGCAAAGCGTGGCAACGCCGGCAAGTGCGGGGCTCGCAACAATGCCGAATCCGGACAAGGCAGTGGCTAGGGCTCCTGATGACAGCCCAACAGAAAGCGACCCAAGGCCAACCGCCGGGTAATGAATTGGGTCCGTTTGTATTTCTTTGCGACTTGCCTGTAGTGCTCGGCTTCGTCAGACAACTCTTTCAGCAAGTCAGAGATCTTTTTGAGACGGAAGTCTTCTGCATTTGGCAAAACTGGGTAGAGCTGTTGTGTCTCTCTGTATTCCGGGGCCGATGGAAGCACATTGGCAGAACTCATGGCGGGGTATATATATATATATTTTTAATTTATCTCTATTTCAAACTCCAACGACTTGTTATTGAAGTCGAAGAGGTCATTATTCTCATCCCTCACTGACAGTGATATGCTGTTTACATAATCACCAGACGAGACGTCACGCAAGACGTTCTGTTGTGTTGATTCGTAAAAAATCTTCTGAAACGGCTTTCCACGAATATCAAACCGAGCCAAAACTGTCGAAGGCTTACCATTGAGGAGGTTTTGTTCTTTATCGACCAGATCACAGTGGATGAAGTAAGTGCTTGGTGTCCTTAAACTCTTGACGAATGTTGTTGGCCACAGCAATTTAGGACTTATACCAAGCAATTCAGATAGATCACGGTCTAGTTTAACCTCTTCCATGTATTCTTTGAAAATGATCATCGACCCCAGTGGCGTGTTTGTCTCAGTTGCTAATTTATAATTAGCATTGGCACCACTGAATACGTTTTCTAATTCTTTTGCTAAGGACTCAATGGTGTAATGGCCTGGGAGAAGTCTTCTGACAGTTCCTTCTTTATTCCCATTAGTAAACAATGTTATCTCTCCTCTTTGTTTCAAAGTATTCCACGAGTTGAAAATCGAGCAAGAGATTAGACGGATATAACTCGGGTTTGGAAGTGTGTGGTCGAAGTAGATTGTGTGAGGGTTAGAAGGCGCGACGATTGTTAATACAACCATGATTGCATATATATAATTACTTTTTTAAAATATTATATATACAATCATGTTTGGCAGACGGCCCGGTGGATTTAATCCTAATTCAAATCTTGGTCTAAACATTGGCGGCCACAATTATGGCCCCCCACCCCCTTTTAATTCAACCCCAAACGTCTATAGCCATGTAAAGCCACCCCCAGATCCACTAGCCTGGATGAGAACACCAGAAGCAGCAAAGCTCTCTGCCGCGGCCAAGGCCAAGGCTATCTCAGACTTCAAAAAGCGTTTCCCTCACGCTGATATGTCCACATTGAAGTGCAAGTAGATTTTGGCGACGACCACAAAACCGCCACAAGGGAAGTGCTTTACAAAGAGGGCCAAGGTTCATGGGCGCTCGTTACAGAAATACCCCACAAAGATTGGACTCAAGCCATGAAAGACGCTCTTGGTCTCCATCAAGACGGTGGTTTCCCCTATCAGCTATCGTTGACTCGAAATACAGAAAAGCCAATCCCAGCTGTTGATTTCTCCACCACAATAGACAAGGATATGATGATTGGCGCAATCTTGAACGACGAAGCGCAAAAGATTTACGTCACGCGAACTGATTATTTCACAACGAAATACAGAAATATCTTCAGAGACACACAGATTTTATTCACAACAGCGAAATATGGAAGAAAGTGGCTAGGCGGGCCACATATGAGTTTTTGGCACAATAACTCTCCTTCGCACTGTGGTATGCAACAACCGGCTGCGGAATCTCACGTGACATTCTCTTCGATAAGAACTCCAGTCTATCCCTAACCCCCCAACTCCGGTCGTTTTACCGGTTTCACGTTTATTTCACAACAAGACGAATACTCCACAAGATGGGTGGGGAACAAAGCGTGAGTGCTTTGCCAGACGACCCTCCATTCAACCAGAAAGACAACAAGTATAACATCGACGCGTACAAGAAGATTTGCATAGAGTTCGGTATCGACCCCAGTTCTGACTTCCGTTTCACATACGGCAAGAACCACGGTCTTGGGAATGTCTACATTGGTGAATATGGAGCTAGCAATGTTTCTACCGATTACGATTATCCAGACCCCGATCTAGCTCTGTTCAATGATGAGCGCGTGACTGACAGAAACGACCCCAACTATCGTGCCAATGGAATATCTTTCGTCCGCAACGACCAAGCGGCGGACACCCAGTTCGAGCACTTTGTGCCAAATTACGCACAGGGGCTAACACAGCCAGGGCTCGCGCGTATGAACCAATCAATCGAGGCCTTTGTGTACTGCATTCTTGGTTCACAAGCCAAAACCCGCAGCAGCATCATTGGAAGAGGAGGCCGGGCGTTTGAAACGCAGAGAGTATTCCTCACCAATCTAGAGGAGGCAATAATACTGAACGACATTGCAACAAGCGTACAGCGTTACCAGCTTGCCATCCAAGATACTAAAGTGCGCCTAGACTTTGCGACAGCACCCGGAAGCTGGCTCATGCCATCACGCATGGTTATCAACACAGAGAGCGTGATCGGGTATAACAACAATCTCAAGGAAGAAACGCAAGGGATGAAACTGGGTGTGAACAATGATGTTAATCTGGGCACAAAAAAGGCCTCTTTACGCCCCATGGCCGGCGGGCCAACAAAAATCAATCCACCAAACAGCCATCCATCGAACCCGATACATAAAGAGGTTACACAGGCACAGGGCATCGCGCCCAAAGTCCCAAAACCAACGCCAGCCTCAACCCCCACACCGGCCCAAACACCAGAAACAGCGCCAGAGACCAAGATAGAGCCGCATCACGTAAACAAGGCACTCATTGCTGCGGGCGCGCTTGCTTTGGCAGGCTTTGTTGCCTGGATGCGTTAACGCTTACGCTTGATTGTCTTTTCAACCAAGAAGGCCACCACGGCAAGGATTAGAAGCCAGGCATGCTCGCCAAGAAAGGATAAAACCTGGCCGGCCGTTTTGAAGATAAAGTTAACAGTCGAGCCGATGAGGCTGGGCAGGATGGAGGCAATCTTCTTCCCTATCTCTTTCAGACCATTGCCAACAGCCTTAGTCCCCGCTTTCAAGGCATTCATTGCAGAAAGCGTAACAGCCCCTATGACTATACCAGCAGCCAGAACAACCGCTTGCAATGTCCACCCATATTTTTTGAAGATATTTTTGACCCTCTGTCTCAAAGGCAGGGCTTCTTCCCTTTCTTGAACCTGTTCTCTTAACCTTCCCAGTTCTTCTTCTCGCTCTGCAACTCGGGCTTCCGCGGCTTCTCTGTCAGAGGGAGAAGTGGCCACATCTTCTATCACGCGCCTGTCTTCCTCGTTTTCTCGCTCAAGCTCGGCTTCTCTTTCGTTTAACTCATCCAGTGGTTTAGTAGAGTTTAGTCTTGTTTCAACTTCATTTCTTTCTCTTGTTTTCTCAGAAAGTTGTGTTCTGAGTTTGTCAACCTTTGCCTGTTCTTGGTCTCGTTGTTTTTGTATTTTTTGAAGGGTACCTAATTCTTTTTTCTGGTTTTCAAGATCGCCTTGAAGATTCTTTTTCAGCAGTTTTAATCTATCTATCTCGGTTTGACTATCAACGCTTGAACCGTGCTCCTGTTCCAGAGCGTCAATCCTCGCTTGAGCTCGTTCGATTCTGTCCCTGAGGTTTTGCACATCATTTGCTGCTTGTTGTTGTTCAACGAAAAGCCTTTCAGCATCCTTCAGTTGTTTCTCTGCCTCCTTCAATCTTTGTCTTTCTTCCCTTATTGATGTACTGTCTTCAGAGATAATCTTTTCAGCTCTTGGGCCAAGAGGTCCTTTGAACTTGTCTGTGAACGATTTAAGAAGGCCTGAATTATCCTGCCTAAAGATGGGAGTCTCGCCACCCTTTGGTCCAAAGGAAACCATTCTGCCTTCATTTCCTGGTTTTTTACCGTAACCAATTGAGCCTAATCTGTCGTAGGCTACTTTTGGAAAGCGCCTTCTTATCCAGTCCCTAGCTCTATCAAGCATTTTTTGTTTGTCTTCTTCATGTGTGAAGTCACTAAGATGAGGGATGTCAATAGGATCTAACCCACTTTGTTCGTGAGGCATTGTATGCATTTCATGCTGTTCACCACCATGATATGGGGTGGATGAGCCGCCTGGTTGAAAGGGTGTTGTTGTGTCAACTTCATGTTCGTCATCGTCATCATCGTGGTCAATCCCATGGTCAACCCAAGGATTATCGGGCATATCTCCTGGATCAAAACCGCCTTCTGCCATGATGTAACAATGTATATAAATATTTTTTAAAAAACATATATATATTCTGCTATGGCTGTGCAACCAAACCTCCTCCCAACGAACTCCGAGAAGACTCTTGGTGCAATAAAAGCAGAACGCACCGTAAAGCGCATCACATTTGACCGCTCTACAGCCAAGCCTGGCGAGACCCTGTACGTTTCGGTGCCCAAGCTAAACGAACATGAGGTTATCGTGTCGAACTCGCTTGCCTTAATTTTTAACATCGACCTTACCGGCGGTGATGTAAACAACTATCTCGTCCAGAATGTTTCCCGGGCGTTAGTTGACAGGCTCGTTGTAAAATTTGCCGCTACCACTGTCCAGGACACCGTTGGATACGATATTTACAAAATCTTTGAGGAGCTCTTCCTTTCTGTTGATGGGCGGGAAAACATGATTATGGAGGGCATCCAGAGTGTGGATTTGTGCAAGATCCGTTCTGACGCAGGTGACAAAAAGACCTCTGGCGTGGATGCGGAAAACAAGCTGGAGAGTGTGTACAAGAATAAGTACCGCATCAATCTGGACCACCAGATTCTGACAGACCACGGTGTCTTATACCCACAGGTCCTATATAACGATCTAATCTTCGAGATAACGCTCGCACAGGCAGCTCATGTCGTAATTGGTTCTGATACAAATAAGCTTGTATACAAGTTGACAAATATACAGCTTGAGTACGAGACAATAAGAAGTAAGCAGCTGGCTGACGATGCAACGAGCGTTTACTCTAGCGGAAAGGAGTTTGCCTACGACCATATAATGCGAGAGGAAGTGGTCCCATTCTCGAAGGGTTCAGACGCTAGGCTGAATCTCAGGGTGAACCCACAGCGCAGGTCATTAAAAGGCATCCTTCTGCTATTCATCGAACCCTACACAGCTGGAGATAGGGATTCTGAAAAATACTTCAATCCAGACATCACCAAAGTGAATGTTACCATCAACGGCTCTCCCAACAGGATTTACAACGAAGGCATCAATGGAACCGACATGTGGAATGAGGTCAGCCGACTCTTCAATGCTGGAGGCAGGCCCAACATGACTCTGACAAAATATCTAACTGTCAACAAGTTTGGCCTCCTTATCGATCTTCGATCAATGGCTGATACAACTCTGCACGGTAACGGCCAACGCCTTGTAAACACAAAGGATGGTGTGCATCTTGAGATTGAACGAAATACTTCTGGCTCTGGAAATGTTCACTGCCACATCTACACCATCAGCGACTCACAGATGAACATCATGGACAGTCAGCTGCAGGCTGTTCAGTATTAAGCCAGCTGCGAGCACACCGCGCACCATAAAGTGCAAAACCACACATATAGAGAATGGACTCACGAAAGCTTCCCTTCAATGCCCTAATTATTGGGCCGACTAATTCTGGCAAAACACAGTATCTCATAAACCTTCTCCGTGGTCCCTTCAGGGGCAAGTTTGACTATATCGTTCTTCTATGCCCAACCTTTGTCCACAACAAGACCTACGATGGTTTCGTTGAAAAAGAGCCACGCATTTTCGTGATAGACTGCCAGCAGCATGAGATTGAACACTGGTTAACTCTATCAAGTTTCTTTTTCGAAGGAACTAACACGCTCATCATTCTCGATGATTGCGCCGCTTCGAAAGCTGTGAAAGGTCGCACAGGCCAACTTGTCTCCCTCGGCTTCAGCGCGCGCCACAGTGGCATCTCCGTGTGGGTGCTAACCCAACAGGTAACCATCATTGCGAAACCCTTTAGGGAAAACGTGGCAGCGATCGTGCTTTTTTACACCCCATCAGACAAAACAACGAAGGCTATCTTCGATGACTATGCTGGTGAGCTCTCACACGAGGAGTACAAAGAGCTTATTGCACGGGTTAAGGGACGCAAGTTTTCCCACCTAGTTTTCTCTCTGCGACATCCATATGGGATTGAAGTGAAAATATAAACACACACTTATGCATATATATATATATAAATATTTAAAACAGGAAAAAGACTACACTTGTATCCCTACAAGCCTGTTTCGTGATTGCTCACTCTTCAGGGGATTTTATTAAAGAATAAACATAACCATCGCTTATAAACAAAATTTGAATGCTCGGATGTTTAGTTGTTAGATAGCAACGCTTTGTTACGGTGACGGCAAGAGGATACAAGTTCGTTACGTTTATTAAGTGGTGACAGGTCAGGGCGGCAAATGATTAAGAATTTTTCCTTAAGACAGAGATTACATCTTTTGCTTGAGCTGCTATATGAGGAGCTATTAGAAATTACACGCCATGAGATAGAATGTTCGATGTTGTTGTCTTTAAGTGACCAGATGTGCTTGCTAAGTTCGGTGGAGTTTCTGTGTTTTGCATGACGAAAAGATGAAGTGTGGTTTCTATATCTTGTCTTGAAGTCGTTTTCCGTAAGTCCGATGTATGATTGAGAAGTGTTGTTGTCGGTTCGCGTGACGTTAGCGTGATAGATGACAGATGATTGAAGGCAGTTTCCGTTTAGGGGGCATAAGCTCTTTTGACGGCAGTTGCATGATTTGGTGTGAGTAGTGTTATCTGCGGTATTATCAGTGACTTTGGATGAATTTAGAACACGTTTGTTGTGATTGTCAATAATTTGTTTGGTGTTATTCATGCAGCTGTAACTGATCTTGACGGTGTTTCGATTGAAGATTTTACTGAGTTTGTTGTCTTTAGGAAAGTGTTTGTCTACTAAGGCAAGGAATCTGTGACCGATGTTTGTGCTGACGTTTTTGCTGAACAGGGGGTTATACCAAAGGATGTTGTTACGTTGTCTGTTTCTGCGATTAGGGGTCGTGATCGGTTCGTAGTGTAGGGTGTAGCTGTATCCACTTTCGTCTAGTGCTTTTTGGTATGGTGGCGCAGCTTGGTCGAATGATGCCTTGTCCGATGAAAGGGACGACAGCCGTCTGTTGATGTTGGTGGGTATGTTCTTTGTGGTTGTGGGTGGGTGATTACTCTCGCGGTGGACATAAAGAAGTGCGGTATTAGGTTTTGTGAAGGGTTGAAAAGTGCTGTTGTTTAGGTTGAAGGTGACATCTAAGAAGTTAACGATCTGTTTGTTGGCTTCAATCGTTATTCGCAGCCCGTTCAGGTTGAAGACTCGGCATATTTCCTTCTTAATGTTCTCAATGTCTCTCGGTGTGGCGTTAGAAACGGCTAGGCCGTCGTCCCGGTAGAGGCCTAAGTTTACGTCAAGGTGTTGTAATTGCGAAAGCAGGAAACTTCCCACTAGCTCACATGTTTCAGCACCGTCGAAGCTTCCCATAGGGACGTCGAACGTTGTGTCGCCCTTCTTTTGCCATGCTTGATGATTGTTTATAAGGACTGAATTTTTAGCGTGTATGATAATGTTTCGTTCATCGTTTGTTATGTTGTCGTAGGCTGAGGCAAAATCAAGCGCTTTATTAAGAAGATCTTGGCTGATGGAGGGATAGAATTCCACGATGTCAAAGCAAATGAAATTGTGGTGTTTTTTGTTTTCAATAGCTTTGAACCATTCAATCACAGAGGCAGGGTTTTTCCATTGATCGAATCTGGATGCTCTAATAACTTTGCTATTGATTCTGTCGAGGATTTCTTTACTAATTTTGCCAATCTCGGACTTAGTGGGGTTAATTAGTCTGCAGGCCGGTTTGTTGTCGAAGTTAGGCTTGTTATCACGCTCTACTTTATGTATTGAGCACTCTACTACGGAAAAGTCGAAACACAAATTTATTTATTTATATATATATATATATATATATATATATATATAAATATATATATATATATATATATATATATATATATATATATATATAGACAGTTAAAGTGAGAACAGAAATTTTCACAACAAAGATTATGAGTGAAAAAGTGCCTCAGCCGGGAGTTGAACCCGGTCCATTTTCGGTCTTTTTAACTAGTTTTATATATATATATATATAAAACTAGTTAAAAAGACCGAAAATGGACAACTTTTGGTATAAAAAAATGTAAAAATTTAGTTAAAAAACGTTTCGGTCTCTCGACCTTCATCAGTTGTACAGCCGGACAGTTACACATGAGACTTAAATACGGTTACAACAATGACTTAACAATAAACTACTGATAAATTACGTAACAAAAATAATAAAAGCAAAAATACAACAGTAATACAATAATAGAAGTGATAACGAAACTAGACTAAAGGAAAACCACAAATATACTAATGAGCTACGGTAACATAACAATAGAAGGTATAATTACTAAGAAAGACAATCAAAAATAGATGTAAAAAGTTATGCAATTGCCCTAACGTAATACGTTTCCCATTCAGGGCTTTGAATAATCATACAAGCCAAGGTCACAACAAAATCCCTGAGCAGGGTCCTTAAACAGAGTAATAAATTCCGCACTCAGAGCCTTTGAGTGACGAGGCCAGCACAAAAATAACATTCCCCGAACGAGGCCCTTGAACGCTAAGACAATTACAAAAGGCGATAAAAATATAAAAATTAATGCTAAAAGTCAACTATAAGAAAATCGCAACCTAGTGATAAAACCCCCTGAATTTAATTGTAATGAATACGATTTTTTGAATGAAATTCCTGTCTTTTATCAGATTTCACTTTTCAATGCATAGACCAAATTTATACAAACACAAATCAAGACACAGAAAAATTACTTGTCACGAAAGAAGCGTACTGGAGTGCGCAGCTATTTTCCCTTTCGCCTTTTGGGCTAAATAAAAGACAGGAATTTCATTCAAAAAATCGTATTCATTACAATTAAATTCAGGGGGTTTTATCACTAGGTTGCGATTTTCTTATAGTTGACTTTTAGCATTAATTTTTATATTTTTATCGCCTTTTGTAATTGTCTTAGCGTTCAAGGGCCTCGTTCGGGGAATGTTATTTTTGTGCTGGCCTCGTCACTCAAAGGCTCTGAGTGCGGAATTTATTACTCTGTTTAAGGACCCTGCTCAGGGATTTTGTTGTGACCTTGGCCGGTATGATTATTCAAAGCCCTGAATGGGAAACGTATTACGTTAGGGCAATTGCATAACTTTTTACATCTATTTTTGATTGTCTTTCTTAGTAATTATACCTTCTATTGTTATGTTACCGTAGCTCATTAGTATATTTGTGGTTTTCCTTTAGTCTAGTTTCGTTATCACTTCTATTATTGTATTACTGTTGTATTTTTGCTTTTATTATTGTTGTTACGTAATTTATCAGTAGTTTATTGTTAAGTCATTGTTGTAACCGTATTTAAGTCTCATGTGTAACTGTCCGGCTGTACAACTGATGAAGGTCGAGAGACCGAAACGTTTTTTAACTAAATTTTTACATTTTTTTATACCAAAAGTTGTCCATTTTCGGTCTTTTTAACTAGTTTTTTATTATATCCACCGAATCCGGACTGTGAATCCATTATTGTGATCCTTTTGGTATGACATCTTTCGTTGGCTCAGGCAGCACCTTCAAAACCGTATATATATATACTCTGAGCCATGAACGCTCCCACCAAGCTTCACAAGCTAACAGCCTTCTACCAGCTTTTGATTAAATTACAGGACAAGACAGACGAAATGCAATTCAAAATTATCAAAGCCGCCGGTGAGGATGATCTGCGCCAGATGCTTCTTAGCCGCTACCCTTTGAAACTCGTAGAGATACCAGGCACCATGGCAGAGCTCTTACAGAGGTTGAAAGGCTTTTGCCTGACATCAAGAAAATAATTGAAATTTAAAAATACATATATACACGATGGCAAACGCAAACCCTGATGAGGCTGCAATGAATGAAATCATGCAGATGCTGGAGTCATCTCCAGATAGCTCCGTGCCATCAGATTCACCCATCCGTCTGCTAGAGGGGGACCTCATTCCGGCTCAACGCGAGAAGCTGGCAGTTCTTGTCTCGACTGGTAAATCAAAAGAAGCCATCGGTGCCCAGCTCACACATGAGCAGGTGAGCAAATTTTACAAAAGGAATGAAGCCTACGTCGGCAACAAGACGACTGAGTCTCTGATTGACAGCGTTTTAATGCTTGTAAGCAAAGGCGCTGGCATGGTTGCTTCGATTGACGATGTGGAAAAGTTGCAGAAAGAACTCAAAAATGACTACATGATCAATCATGAATTGTCATCTCTTGCGGGTAGCCTTGCACTGCGATGTGGTAAATTCTTGGCATTGGCAAATGCTTCTTTGATCACTACAAAACACATCGACTTCAAAAAGGAGCCCGAAGATCCAACACCTCCTCCTCCTTCCAGGCCTCTCACAAGGGACAGTGAAGGTTACCCACTAGAGGGCTTTGATGAAGTTGACAATTAATCTGACAGGAACCACGAAGGAACCACGAAGGAATCAGATAGATAAATTTTAAAAAACTTTATATATACACGATGGAGGCACAAGCTGAGCAACCGTTGCCGACGATACATGAAGAAACAGCGACAACCAACACGCACGTTACCTCTGATACCCCAAAGACTGCTCCAGCAAAAAGCCCTGGTCGTGTTGCTTCTGGCAAAAGGCTAGCAGAACGTAATCGTCTGGCAAGAGAGGCAAAAAAACAGGCTTCTAAAACGGCAAAGGGCCCCACCCCAAGCCAAGCTACAAACACATCCACTGACAGCGACCACACAGAGAGCAGCAACAACTCTGGCTTCTACATTCTAACAGTTGCCGGCGTGATTGTATCCGCTTTGGGTGTGTATTACCAACGTGAAGCCATTATGAAGACACTTGGGCGCACTGCGCCGGCAGCAGAGGTGAATGAGGTTCAAACTCCTCCACCCACACATAGGCCGCCGAGGCGAAGAATTCGTGAGATGGAATAAAAAAAAATACATATATATACTCACATAATGATAAACATCATACAAGGTTTCATAAAGGGGGCTGCAATCGGAGGTATTCTTCTTCTTATGGTTAAATTCAACATTACCGCCCTAAAAACAATTTGGCAATTAGCAACACAAAACACAGACCCAGCGCATGGTGAGGAGTCGACAGAAAAATAAAAATCTTATATATATACCATGTCTGACAACAAGCTCGTGAAGTCTGTTACTGATGCCGCAACAATCACTGGCCTTGTAGCTGGTATTGGGTGGATCGCTAAAAAAGTCGTTAAAGAGCCATTCACATCTGACCCCAGCTCTAATGTGATGAACTACGTGAAGTTCACAGCTGTCATGGCTGGAAGCATCGCGCTAAAGAAATACCTCGAGGATCAGAAAGTCCTCCCAGCCAACATGTAAAATATAATATATACACAATGGCCTCAATCGCTATAATGGTTGGTGGAGCAATTCTCAATGCAGCTGCTTTCACTGGCGGTAATTATTTGGCAAAATATTTATCCGGCGACAACGGCCAAGCCGCACTGGAAGAGAAGACCAGGCACGACAAGGCCTTAGAGGCTTACAATGCAGCTTATGCCAAATATGAGAAGGACCGCACAAAACTCCTCGACTGGGTTGCAACCAATGATCGGATTAAAGACCAGGCGAAACACAACTTCGCTAAGACCGACCAAGCTCTGGTTCTCTACAACCAAACCCATCGGGACCAACAAATAGAACCTCCAAAAGAGCCCGAGTTCTCTGACTTCTATAAACCCGGCCAACAGCAGAAGCAAGGCGAGCTATTGTTTATCGGAACTGGCGTGCTTGCCCTTGGGTATGCAGCTTTTCGATTTCTTTAAAACCTGATATATATGTATATGGATGCACGATGGATGCTAAACTCTCAAAGATCTATTACAGTCCGAAAGGCTACTGGAAAGGTCTTGCCGCTGTCAAAAAGTTAGCTGCAGCAGCCAAGGTCTCTGATGAGGTCGCAAAAAAGTGGCTCGTCAAACAAGCTCTTTGGCAAGTTTACCTCCCAGCGCCACGCCATATCCCTCGGCCAAAGTTTGATGTCTTCACGCCCAATGCGGTGCATCAAGCTGATCTACTTTTTTACCCCACGACAAACTTCCTCGTGGGAGAAAGGTTTACAAATATTGTTTGACGGTTGTTGATGTGGCTAGCCGTTACAAAGCAGCAGAGCCCTTGACTTCGAAAGAGTCTCTAGAGGTTTCAAAGGCCTTTCAGAAGATTTACAGACGTGGACCTTTGAAATGGCCACAACTGTTGCAGGTTGACCCTGGGAAAGAGTTTATGGGCGCTGTGACGAAGGTTATGGGGGATAACAAAACGGCCATTCGTCGCGGGCGTGTTGATATCCACAGAGACCAAGCGATAGTTGAAAGATTCAACCGAACCCTGGCTGAACGCCTGTTTGGGCACCAGTATGCGGTTGAAATGCGCCTTCCCACTGGCCAGAGGTCGACTGAATGGGTACGAAGGCTGCCAGACGTTGTATCAGCATTAAACAATGAAGTGACCCGGCTCACTGGCAAGAAGCCAAAGGATGCGATCAAAGAGAAAGCCGTTTCTGCCAAGCCTGCGACACCATATGCTAGGCCTGTGGGGGTCTATGAGAAAAAACTCCCTCCAGGGCGAGTCCATGTACGATACTTGTACTACCCTGGCGAGCTGGAAGGGGGCGGGAGGCGTGCGACTGATCCCATCTGGTCATTGAAGGTCTACCAAATACACAAGGTTGTAACCAAGCCAGATGCGCCCGTGGTATATTACTTGTATGATGGACCCAAGAGAGGGTTTGTTCGTGAGGAGTTGATGGTTGTGCCGCCAGGCACTCAGTTGCCACCAGCTGGGGTGTGAAACTCAATGGGCTCTGTGTGGATGCCGTCTGGCGCACCCAACGCTTGTCGTAGTACATGGCGCCGTTGTGCATTCGGAAGCCCCTGTTGGTGGCCATATCCTTGCGCCCCTCGAGGGCTCTTTCGTACCTTTCCCAGCGCAGCTCTTGCTCCACTTTGGCTAGGCGCTGGGACTCGTGCTCTTTCCACGCCAGTCCGTTTTGCTTTTTGTTCACTCCCTTGGCGGAGATCTTGGGCTCTTTGTTGGGGGTGCCATCGTTGTCTACGAGGTAGCACTTGCTGCATAGGGCGATGGCCCGTGTGCCTTCCTCTTCGAGGTCTTCGAACAAGGCCGAGCGGAGATTCTTGTCGACTTCGTCCTCGTCCCTTGTGTACACCGTTCTTGTCTGGCGCTCCACGGCTTCGATGAACTTACCGTAGGCGCTGTTGCCCAGGAGCTTGAACACTTCAGCAAGTAGTGCCTTCTCCTTGTCAGCGTCGCCTTTCCTTCGGTTGTCGGCTACCTCGCTAACGAACCAGTTGAAGAGCTTTTTGGGCATGTAGTCGATAGTGCGGTAGACTGCCGTGATCTTGAGCCCTCTTTCAAGATACCACTTCAAGAGGGGTGCGTAGATCAGCATTTTTTTTCGCTGACAGCACACCCAGCAGCTTTTTCTGGTCCGGAAAGCGGGTTCGGCCACTTTCTTGGAGGTAGTCATGCATATGCTGCGGAACGCATTCGTCAGGCACTGCTTGATTGATGAAGAGTGGCGGAAACTCTTCGAACTGCTCCCACAACTCTCGGGGGACTTCGATGTCCACTTCCGCAAACCCGAACCACCTGCCTGTATTCAGATTCATTTCGAGAACTTTCGCTGCATTCACCGGGTCGTTGTAATGCACAACCTTCTCTTTGCCGCAGGGCATCTCCTTGAGCATCGTGCTTGGGTAGAGGGAGTTTGCATCGAAGCCGAGGATGCGCTTCGTGATGCGCGCCAAGTCGTATTTGTGGGGGCGGATGCGAGTTTCACCACGCACATGCTTGCGGGTGAATACCAGGCTTGGACCACCAACCACAGCCTCCTTCAGCATGGCGTAAGCTTCGGGCCCAGGGCAGTATATTGCTGGGACATTGCGCCCTCTCAATGAACCTCGCAGGACGTATTGCATCGATACCCCGGGCAAGGAGACCGCGTCTTTGAAGATGTCTACCCCGAGCCTAGTGTAGAAGGACTTCATCGTTTGGAGGGCTTCGAGAAAGGGAGACACGTCCAGATTGTTATAGTACTCCAGCCAGTCTCCGAAGGTCTTCATACCTCGCTCATGGAAGATGCGATCACATTCTTCGTGCTCCTTGGGAGATAGAACGAAATCGTTTTTGAATCCTGAGTACCGGCACCAGTATGGCGGGAGACCAGCGTAATCCAGCTTGTCAGCGCTGTCAAACCACTCGTATGGGAGCCAGGACTTGGTCTGTGTCGTACCATACGTCTTGACCCACTTGTCGTACGTGATGCCTGGGGCCAAATAGTTCATGATGTCCAAGAACTTGTAGCTGGGCGTGTTGATGAACATGATGCGACCCTCTTTCTCCGCGGCAAAGACCCCGTTCTCCTGAGCGAGATGAGAAACAAAGTACTTGCGGATAAGCTTGAAATCGTAGTGGCCTGAGTTGAAGCCGACTACAGGCACTTGGTTGCACCATTGGTCGATAAGATTGAATTGCTTCTCGGGAAGACTCTCAGTGTCTGGGGGCATGTATTTTGCAGCTACATCCTCACGGATGGCAGCGCTGCGACGCTCCAGGGAGCATTAGAACAGCCCGATAAGCTCGTCGGGATCTTTGGAGAAAATGTACTCAGGCTCAGGGTTCAACGTGTCGGCAATGGAGACTGAGATAGGCACATGCTCACTTTCATACGAGAGATCCCGTGTTGGGAGAGCTGCCTTTGTCTTGTCCTGGTACGCTTCGAAGTCGTAGACGATCGCGTGGGGATATGTTTTGTTTCTTTTCTGTGGGCAACGGTCATTCCACCAGGGAAGAGGCTGTTCGTGTTCCCACCTTTCCACCACGTTGCAACCAGCGGCTCGAAGCAACTGAGTTCGTTGCAGAGTCTTTTGGTAGGCAACCGCCCTTGTGATTGGATTGCCCCTGCGGTTAGTTTATATCGATTCGAGCCTCTGGTCAAAGTAGGGGTAGCATTTCTCGCAACCGTGCCAGAAGCAACCATGTTACTGGAAAACTGTCTTGCTTTCTGGGTGGTAGCCGTCGACTGGGTGGCCACAAATGTATCTCTCACCGCCATGCCCGCACCTGTGATGGTGAATGTGAATGCCTCGCCGCTTCGCCTCCCACTCCAGCCAGCACACTGCCTTGACACCGAAACCGCCTTCTGGGTAAAAGGCTGCACTCTGTATCACAGTCATATGGTAACCTCTTAAAGGCTTATCATATCAATAGCAAAATTCATGATCATGATTGGTCATCTGCATGCCTATTTTTATGTGATTGGGACACAGTCACATGGGTGTCTAATAACAGCTGTTTAAGTATACCTTTTCGGGTCCTTTTCTTTATACCTCCTGCTTTTTTTTAAAAAAAAATAACCAAAACCAGGATTTCCTGGAACAATTGTGTAGCTGTATTGGACACTTAATGTGTGTTGTTGATCCTAGTCACTGTTTGCAAACCTGATCAGTGATGTAAAACAACCAGACATTTTGAGATGTTATTTATTATTGAATTTATGCTGTAAAATTCAGGGGGTCATCACGCTTAAAACTTCAAATCATCCTTGATCCATGCTTAAATCCTGTTATTATTATTATTATTATTGTTATTATTGTTGTTATTGTTATTATTACATGTAGTTATAGCACTAATGCATCTCCATTTTCTTTTGTAGCTGTTGATCCTTGCATTTCTAGCCCATGCCTAAATGGAGGAACATGTAGCCCACATGTTGAAAACTCTCAAGAATTTTATTGCACATGTTCTTATAACTTTACTGGTATCTTCTGTGGAAGTTTTGTTAATGGTAAGAAAATAATTATAATGTTAAAGTGAAAATATAACTCTCCATAGACAATTTAATAGAAGATCATATTTATGGGGGATAATGTTTATGCATGTCAGATTTAATTTGGGGCTTATTAATTTTTTAATTAATTTCTTATTGATTGATTTTATGTTATTTAATTACTCATTTATTCATTCATTCATTCATTTATTTTTTCATTTATTCATTTATTTATTCATTTATTTGGTTTGTATTCATTTTTGTTTCATTTAGATGGTTTGTATTCTGAATTTTACAGTATATCGAATAATTTCTGTTCATTACCATTGTTTAACAAGATATTTTTTATCTTAAATTTTGAAATGTATACAAAGAAATTAAGTTACCTGACCATTTCCGTATTGCTTTGTTCTGTTTAATATTTTTTTCATTTCTTTCACAGACCCTCCATGTCACAGCCCAAATGTAAGCCTTCCAAATTTAACACCAGACGCAGATTCTTCAGCTGTCAGCATACATGTACGCCGATCAAACTCGTTTTTAATTCAGTCTGATGTCATTTTAGATTGCACATTGTCCCAAAAAACAACATTTACCTGGAGTATTTATAATTATTACCAATTAAATGCTGGAGAGGCACCAGTGCTGTCAACAAGTGGCTCCTCAGAGTTCCGAATCATGCCACGTATGTTGTCTATAGGTGATTATTTGGTCCGTCTCACCGTAAACATGGTTGGAACTCAGGTGTTTGGGGTTGGTCAGAAATTTATCAAAGTCACCAGGAGTCCTTTAGTTGCACTTATTGCTGGAGGAACCAAGGTGGTTAGAGGATTCAATAGAAGCTTGGTCTTTGATGCTTCCATGTCATATGATCCAGATGAGGAAAATCAACAGTCATCAAGTAAGTAAGCTAATTTATCACAGTTCAATCATTAATTGATTGACGGATTGATGGATTGTTTGATTGATTGATGGATTGATTGATTGGTTGTCTGGCTGTCTGTGACTGACTGGCTTGGAACAATCATGCTCAGGTCAATGATTTGACTATATTGATAAATGACTGAACATAAAAGGTATAATTTGCATTGCAATCACAATCTTTTTTTCAGGTCTCAATTTCATTTGGATGTGCACAAATAGCTCCAATTTAGGAGGGTGTTACAGGAATAGTGACATGATAGAATCCAATGGGTCTGTGCTCACAGTAAACAGTGGCCTAATGCTAGAAAATAATTCATATTTCATAAATGTGAAAATTACAAAGGATCAGAGACAAGCTGAATACACACAAGAGGTGTTTATTGTTCCTGGTAATCCACCAGAAGTACAAATAAGGTACATATTGATAAGAACATGAAAATTTTTTCTCTCATGCAATTGTAGCTTGCACCCGTCTTTTATACACTTGTTAATTGAGAAAAAATTACATTTATTCAGTGACTGCATCCAAGCAGTTTATACAGGTGCACAGCTAATGATTTTAAATTAATTGGCTAATTACATAATTGAAAAATAGTGAATGCATAATGCAGGCTATCTGTTGAATACTTTTAACACTTTTAATGCCAATATTTAAAAAAAAACCGCTCAACCACGCGCTTTCATTTGAATGGGTACACATAAGGAAGGCATTAAAGAAGTATGACACAAAAAATAGCTTTACTTGTAAATAAAGGTCCACATTTTAGGATTTCGTCCACAGACTCAAAAGTTAGAATCACCTTAACCCTCATACTACCAACTTATTTTGCATACAAATCGTACAAACAGGAGTCAAAACGGACCCCATAACAAAAGTAGTATAACAAACTTTACAATAGTTTACAACCTTTAGAAAATTTATGTTCAATAATAATAAAAAAAATTGTGAATGCAAATAAAACTTGCTCCTTGCAGTTAATAGAATATGGTTAAGTAGACAAACTTGCTTCCTAAGTGATTTTATCATCTTAGTACAAATCATGACTGCTGGGGTCCGCTTGTACCCCATCATAGAATTCAGTATGATTCATAGTAACTACTTTTTAAATATGAACTGTAGTAATAAGATGCATAAATGTATTTGTTTTGACGTTATTTGGGTTTTGTTTGTTTATTTTCATTTTTGTTGTCGCTGTCAATGCTACTGTTTTTGCTGCTGGGGTCGATTTGGACCCCAACAGAAAAATGAGCCCCACATTTCCATATCCACGTGTAATATAAAAGTAATATTTGCATTCAAGGTGGCTCATACATAAAGACAAATTCCTTAAATCTCGAACACGTTGTCCAACCATGTGAGCTATGGTAAATGTTGATTATCAGCTGGAGTCCCATTGGACCCCACTTGGTAGTATGAGGGTTAAATTAAGCAATAGAACACATTTTCTATGAGTTTACCGGCGCTATAAACCCACGCGGAATGTTGGGAGAATACGAGAAAAGCTTGTAAATCACGAGCCGCAGGCGAGTGATTTACAAGCTTTTCGAGTGTTCTCCCAACATCCCAAGTGGGTTTATAACGCCGGTAAACTCATACATGTAGAAAATGTGTTCCATTGCTTTTATGAAATAACTATGAAAAGCGTTTGGAAAGAGAGAACTTTGTTGTAGTTTTGTGCCGATCAAGTAGCTTATTCTTATAACATTCATCTGATGACGCGGGAAAACCAATCTAAGCGGCTGAAAGAATAAATGAACTTTACACGATGCCACTGACAAAGCTGCACTGACAAATTCACGGGTTCAACGAAAGTGATATAAAGTTTTAGCGCTTTGAAATTCGTCAGTTGAAGTTTATCAGCTGAAAGAAGAAAATATATTCAATGATTCAAAAGTTCTTTGAATGGGAAATCCAGAAAATTGTGTCCAGAATCTGCCGCCGCAAACCTGAATGTACGAGGAAGTTTGGAAGCCTACAATTTTTATGGCGTATGTTGGATTCAAAGATTGCTTTCTTGTCAAGAATTTTTCAATTGGAATAAAGGTTAGTTCCAGAAACTCAGCTTTTGAAACTGTTTTTGACTTTATTTATTACTTTGAAGTGTACAGTGAAGCCCGTACTTATCTACATTTTAAGTGCTAAATGAAAACTAAGCTCGTTGTTTTGAAGTCTACAGTTCTGAGAGTTTTATTGGTTTGATGGAACGGACTGAATAGGCCATTTCCGAGTTGCCTTTAGCCTCTCTATCAAAGCGAGGCTAGGTGCGAAACCTTTCAAATGAAAATAAGTTTTCATTCACATGCAAATAAGTTTTATTTGCATATGAATGAAAACTCATTTTCATATGAAAGGTTTCGCACCTAGCCTCGCTTTGATAGAGAGGCTAAAGGCAACTTGGAAATAGCCTAATTTGTTTGATCATTTCATGCAAATAACTTGTTTAACCATAAACCTATAAATTTTGTTAGCTTCATTTTCTTCTTGCTAATCAGGATCATCTTTGCTTGGACACAAAGTCATAATCAGAATTTAAACTGGCACAAAAGTATTCCATAAAAAAATCTCAAAACAAAACATGATAAAACGTATAAATGGAATCGGCGTAAAATAATTATCCTAAACAACAAAGCTATAAGCCTTGCTTTTTAATTCCACTGTGCAAATCCGTCTTATAGAAGTTATCTTAGGATTTGTAGGAACATTTATAACTTCAGTTCAGTGAATTTCAATCGAAAATTTCCTCAGTTTAAAAGCCATTGTTTGCTCTTTGGGATCCAAATTTTTTTAGCTTTTCACTAAACCTTTAGCCTGCATAACAGGCGTTATTGGGGCGTTCAAGCAAGTTTTAGGTCGCGAGCGCGCAGCGCGAGACACGAGCGCGAAGCGCGAGACACGCACGGGGAGGGAAACTTATTTCTTTCTTTTCCCTCCCCGTGCGTGTCTCGCGCTTCGCGCTCGTGTCTCGCGGTACGCGCTCGCGCCCCAAAACCCGCTTGAGCGCCCCCAATAACGCCTGTTATGCAGGCTACTAAACCTTCAGCTCAGTGAACTTCACAAAGTACATATCGAGGTTGTTTTGATTGTCATTGATCACTTCATGTAAGCCTTTCCAAGTTTTGCAAGGTTGCAGAAGCTATTGGAATCGAGCTAGAAAGTGATGACATTGAAATTTCACACCGGCTCAATCGAAAGAAAGGAATTAAACCAATATTAGCTAAATTCGTTAGTCATAAAGTCAAATTTAGATTGTATAAAGCCCGTTTTCAGCTAAAACATTTAACGGTTTCATCGGTCTTTCCGCATTACGCGGGCTCCGTCGTCGATACTCCAATGCGTATTTTCATCAACGAGAACCTAACCCAATACCGAAAAGAAATGATGGTCCTCGCTCTTAAAAAGAAGAAAGATCAAAAGATTTTAAGTGCCTGGTCCCTGGACGGCAAGATTTTCGTTAAAATATCGCCCACTGGAAGACCTAGAAGAGTGTACTCAAAAGATGAAATCAACGAACTTTAATTGAATCTATTTATCATCAGAACAATGTCAAGCGTATTTTATATATTTTTTCTACCGAAAGGAGGGTAGGCCAATTGCATGCTTTTCGCTTACTGTAAGCAGTTAATTCCCTTTAATTTCAAATGGGTGTATGTATAAGTATGTGTGTGTCGCTCTGTGTGTTGTTATGTATCCACTCTATAGTAATTATTTGCTTTATTTTTCGGTGCATCAATTCTAATATGAACTGTGCTTGCTCAATTATTGTCATCTGTTGAAGGAGAATTCACCTTGGTATAGAATTTTCCAGTACTTGGTTAAATGGCTGAATGTAAACTAATTTGTTTAAACGTTAGAGGTTTAAAAAACCAACGTAAGAGACGAAGCATTTTCTCTTATCTAAAAGATCAAAAATGCGATTTTTATTTACTTCAAGAAACTTACTCTGAACCTATAGATGAATTAATATGGAAATCAGAATGGAAAGGCGATATATTTTTTTCTCATGGGTCAAATCACCAGAAAGGTGTTTGCGTTTTACTAAATCCTTTGTCTGATATTAAAACTGAAAATTCTTACTCCGACCCCGAGGGAAGAATCGTGTTAATTAGCGTCAACTTTAAAACAGTCAGCTTGTCAATTTGTATCTTTTACGCGCCAAATAATCCCAGTTGTCAACAAAAATTCGCTGAAATTGTGAAAGAGTTATTAATATCGAAAGCTTCGTTAACTAATTTGATCGTAGGCGGCGACTGCAATGCCACGCTTCAGGCCATCGATAAGAAAGGTGGCATCCAATGGAAACCAATTACTGCATATCGTAATCAAATTATTGCTATGATGAATGAATTGGACCTGTCTGACACCTTCAGAGAAAAGAATCCAAACAAAAAATGTTACACTTATGAATCAACCGCGCGGAATATAAAATCAAGAATTGACTTTTTCCTGGTTGCAAAATCTATTTCTCACCAAGTTACCAAGGTTGATATAAAAACGTCAATAGCTCCGGATCATAAGACTGTTAAACTATGCCTAAAACTCGTTAATAGTTTACGTGGCCCCGGCCTTTGGAAATTTAATAATTCACTATTAAATGACGAAACCTACGTTAATTTAATAACAGATAGTTATTCTGACATTGGACAAAAATACTCAGAGATAAAAGATCCAAAACTGAAGTGGGAGCTCATCAAAATGGAAATTAGAAGTATAACCATCCCTTATTCCAAAAACAAAGCCAGGAAGGCTCGAGAAGTCGAAAATGAACTTGAAAAGCGTTTAGAAACCCTAGATGAAAAAATAAACGCCAATGAAAATCCGGAAAACATGGAACCCGAACTTAAAGAACACGAATACTTAAAAAATGAGCTTAGACGTCTTTATGAAAAAAGGCCGAAGGTGCCATGTTTCGCTCCAAAGTACGATGGATTGAGGAAGGGGAGAAACCTACCAAGTATTTCTTCAATATGGAAAAAAAAAAATTTTAACAAGAAAGTCTTAACTGAACTGAAAATTTCCGAGGGTCATATCACAGTTAACGAGAGTCAAATAATTGACGAAATTAAAACTTTTTATGGTAATTTGTATACTTCACTTGCAAGGCTACAAGTGAGTCCTTTCTAGAATTCACGAGGAACATAGATCTACAAATGCCAAAACTATGCGAGGAGGAATACGAAGAATGTGAGGGTAAATTAACCTTAGAAGAATGCCGAACAGCTTTAAAATCAATGAGGAATGGAAAATCACCAGGAGAAGATGGTTTTACTGTCGAGTTTTACAGGTGTTTCTTCGAGTTATTAGGCCAAGATCTTCTTAATAGTTTCAATGCGGCTTATGAAGACTGTGAGCTGTCCGTCTCACAACGTAGACGAATAATAACGCTTATTCCAAAGGAAAACACGGACATACGAGAGCTATCTAACTGGCGACCAATAACTTTGTTAAACGTTGACTATAAAATTTTGTCAAAGGCAATCGCTTCAAGAATAGAAAAAGTCCTTCCGCGTTTAATCAACTGTAACCAAACAGGCTTCATGAAAGGTAGATACATCGGACAAAATATAACACTAATTAACGACATTATGGAACAGACAAAACTTCAGAACATTCCTGGTATACTTCTCCTATTAGATTTTCGAAAAGCGTTTGACATAGTAGAATGGGATTTCATCCAGCAAACTTTGAACTTGTTCAACTTTGGAACCTTTTTAAAGCAATGGGTCAAGACGCTGTACACGAACACTGAAAGCTCTGTTTTACATAATGGATATACAACAGACTACTTTAAACTATCGAGGGGAGTAAGACAGGGGTGTCCCCTCTCCCCTTACCTTTTTATCTTAGGGGTAGAAATCTTAGCAGCTAAGGTTAGACAAGACTGCACTATACAAGGAATCAAATTATTTTCAACGGAGCATAAGATTGGACAATTTGCTGATGACACTACACTTTTTATAGGAAATTTAACCTCAGTCGAAAATTCAATTAAACTTGTAGAACAATTTGGTGATATTTCGGGTCTAAAACTCAACGTGGAAAAAACCAAAGCAATATGGTTAGGCTCCTGGAGATTTAACGACTCCAAACCTTTTGGCTTAAAGTGGACCAAGGAACCTGTGAGAGCACTAGGAACGTTTATTTCTTATAATATGAAAGAAAATAACAAGAAAAACGTAGAAATGAAAATAGATAACATGACTACAAAACTTGATATTTGGCGGGCACGCAATCTTTCTCTACTTGGAATTAAGTGTCTCATTGTGAAATGTTTGGGTATTGCACACCTGGTATACTCCGCTTCGATGCTAGTCATTCCTAATACCTATATTCCTATAATTAAAAACTCTGTTTTCAATTTTATTTGGAACAAAAAACAGGATAAAATTAAAAGAGATGTCATGTACCAAGATTATAGCAATGGTGGCTTGCGTGCTCCAAATGTTGAAGTTTTATTCAAATCATTACTCTTGGCATGGATCTCTAGATTTGTGGTCATAGACCCACATTTTTCAGAAACTTGGAAATCAATTCCAAACTATTTCTTTGGAAAATATGGTGGTCTTAATTTCCTACTTCGCTGCAATTATGACAAGAATTTTTTAGAAGAATCAGATGTTCCACATTTCTACAGACAAATATTGGCGAATTTTCTTGAATTAAGGACATTGTACGGACTACACGACGAGTCAGATGTGCTTTTGTTTAACAACAAGCACATTCTAATTGATGGAAACTCAATATTTTACTCCAAATGGTTAGAAAAGGGAATTGTTTCAATACGGGACATCTTAGACCACAGAGGAAAATTGTTATCCTTCCATGAATTCCAGAAAAAATATGGCGTTAAATGTAACTTCTTGAATTACTTACAAGTTCTTAGCGATTCCCAAATACTTACTCGAGAAAGCGAGAAATCTACCTCTGATTGACAAACGTAATATACTGGATAGCACTATCTATCAGCTTTCTCCTTCTATTACTATAGACCTTGCAAAAATGAACTGCAAGGACTACTATTGGTTGTTCATAAATGCAGGCAAAATCGAACCTACGGATCCAAAGAAATGGCAAAAGGACCTCAATCTAAATAACTTTAATTGGAAACAAGCTTTTACCCAGATAAGTCGAACTTGTAAAGAGAATAAACTAAGAGAATTCAATTTCAAATTATTACATAGGATAATACATTGTAGTCACCAGAAAAGAGTTACACACCTATGGTATCGAAACAAATGTAAATGTAATTTACATTTGTAATTTAAATTTGTAAACAAATTTACAAATTTTACAAATTTAATTCAAATGTTAACGTCAGCAGTGAGAAGCTAATGCTTTATTAGCTGTAGCTTCTTAGGACTGACAGTCCATACTATTAAATTACTGTTAGGGAAATGGTCAAAACTATTGTACTCGGACAGGACCCACCATTTAACAAAAAGACTGGTGGTCTCTTTATGTACTCCCTCTCCCCCACCTAAAAAGATGGTGTCTTGTTGGTATAGCCCCCATTCTATCAGGAGTAGAAACTGAGAGAAAGATAAAAATATTCCTATGCCATTTTACTAGCAATGCAAGCTTCATGCACACAGAATATTAAACTCTCATCTCTAATTTTTAGGCCAAAACATTGTGTCCATTACACTCATCAGATAGATGGTATCTTGTGTAACCCCCCTACCCCTATACAGGGTGGGTTCTCGTCGAGTATACTTGTTATGACCACTTCCCTTAAGATTGTTTTTCTTAATCTTGGCTCCAGACCCCTACTTTTGATATATAAACAGTTCTCAAACACTGTAACGGTTACTTTTGAAAATGTATGTCGCTTAGCATACGAAACGTAATTTTTTTTTAATAAAAATGCGTTGGTTTACCATGTTTATCACCGCTGTTTGTGTTTTATTTTTTATCAAGTTACGATAGCCTAAGAACAAGAGTTTAATATGGCTTTATGTTAACTGTAAGTACCTAAAAATAGGCTGTTTTAATGATTTACTACAACCACCATAATCCTTTCTCTTTTTGGTTTCTCGTATTAATTAGGACAATAATTGTACAATTCTAATTTACATTTTATATGGCGGAAGACTGAAGAGGCTCGAAGAGTGAAATATATATCAAACTACCGCGTTTTAACAGTATTTAAATTGTTTTAAAGTTATGTTAAGTTCATTGAATGTGTATAAAAGACGTGATGACTTGTTCTTCTCGAAATGAATTATGTTAGCTGTAGTAATCATGAAAATCGCCTATTGACAAGTTGTCTTAATGTACCTTTGACGTC
This sequence comes from Dendrophyllia cribrosa, assembly GCA_024195265.1. Taxonomy (NCBI): domain Eukaryota; kingdom Metazoa; phylum Cnidaria; class Anthozoa; order Scleractinia; family Dendrophylliidae; genus Dendrophyllia; species Dendrophyllia cribrosa. The sequence goes on from JAJLRJ010000003.1 coordinate 49,735,918, forward strand.
ACAAATCTTATTAAAGGTGTTCTAATCTGTAGAATTGCAGTTTTTTAATAAGTACATAACTACAAAAAAGTAGCACTTGAAGGGCTCGGGGCATATCCAGCCTATGTTGCTTTTGAGGTCGTACCGCTGAATCCCGCTCAAGAAAAATGAATCCCGAAGTTCATTCCCTTAAAATCGCTTCATTTTTATCACCGATAGTCAGCCACTTAGTTTCGCGCCATCTCCCTTATCGTTACGGACCTCCTTTAGGAAGCACTCCCGGTCCTCCGCTGCCGGCTCATAGTCTTTGCCCGCCTGCTGAATTTCACCCGGCCGCAAGAACTCGCTTTGAGCTGCCCAACGCTGTATTTCAATCTCCCGCGCGACCACGCAAAGCCGACCTATCTGCCACTGTCGCAAAGCATGTCGGGATATCAATGGCGAAAACGAAAACGGAATGTCCGCCAAACGAAATACGGAAAATATTATAAGTCTCGAAGCACTTCGGATATCAGGCATTTCGACTACGTCACCGGATGGGAAATGGCCCACAACTCACAAGGCTGCCCCTTTTCTGAACCGAAGTGATTCCTGACTTTCCCGCCGGCTCGCCTCGTCCACCAACGTCTATTTTCACCTCGAGCGTGAAATACAGATTTAGGCAAGAAACACGACTCGTTTCTTTGAGAGGTGCTAGAGACTTACGGATTTCCGGACTTAATGATGTCCTTCAATCTCCGGACGGGCCTTAAACATATTGGCTCATACGCACGCTACAGACGATGTGTTTGCCGCAGCGAGCTCGCGATCGATAACGAACCAGGCGCGCGTAAATAACGGTATTTCCGTTCATGTCGTTGACGCGGGTCAGGAGTATTGCGGTTGCATATTCTCACTGCCAATCTGCTGTAATGGCGTCGAAATTACGCTCTGAATGTAAACAACCACTAGAAGACCAGATCTCTGCTTTTTTTCAGGTGAAATTAGTCCAGTTTCTTAGGATTAGTGCAAATTCGACAAGGGTTTGTGATATTATTCGTTGTACGATAAAATTAGGCAAATCTGAGCGAGAAAAAAAGTAAAAACGCTCAAAAAGCAACATAGGCTGGTTATGCCCCGGGCCCTTCAATTAGGTGAATACAATGTCTCCACAAGTAACCATTGATGTTTGGTTATTTTTTTCTTAAATTCGATAATAGGTTCTGGAGCCCAATATCGAAGCAACAAATCTCGTAGACATTGCTGCGAATCTGACCATCGGAGATAACAGTGAATTGAGCAAATTAATTCAGTCAGGTGACCTGTCACGTGCTGTCCAGTTGGCCACAGCAGCTATTGTAGCTGTTGATGATACTGTACATGTTTACGTAGCGTCCCAAGAAGAATTGACAACGAAAAAAAAGGCGGTACAGTAAACACCCACATATAAGAACCTAGATTTTTCCAACTTAGCCTAGATAGGTTCTTATAGAAATGGTATTTAGTGGGATTTTAGGCTACTTAGGTTCTTAAATAGGTTCTTAATTTGATAGGGGCACTAGCGATCAGCACAGATAACTACTACGGGGCATATGTGATATGGAAAGCCATTGATGCATGACAAAGATGCAAGGAAGTTTTAATGTGCTTCAAATTAAAACTGTGACTTCGAAAATGAGAGAGACAATAGACCACATTCGTATTCGCGGTATGGAACTGGAACTAGCTTGCAATGGAGGCTCATGCGGGGGAATATCATTAAAAATATTTGCATGTGAAAAGATTTCCCCGCATGAGCCTCGACTGCAAGCTAGCTCCAGTTCAATACCGAGAATACGAAAATGGTCTATTGCATTGTGTAATCCAGTATTGGCGCAGACATGATATGGTTTTCACTTTAGTTCATTCTTTGAATCTTACTGACTTAAACCTAGACTAATTTTTTTTCTGTATTTTTATCTGTGCCTTCATTTTTGTGAAATAAGAACCTATTTAAAATTTTAGGCTTAATAGGTTCTTATGAAAAGAGGGCTTGAAATGAAAATTTTAGGCTGACAGGTTCTTAAATTTTAGGTTCTTATACGTGGGTTTTACTGTATTTGGTATGATTACAACAATAAGTCTTTCAGATCAGAGCACAAGTTGGAGGCTAAGTACTAGCAGGGATGTAAATAATAGGCGGAAGGTGGAAAAAATAACCACCTGAAGACTGAGTTTTCTTGATTTTTTCCGACTGGAACTTTTTAACTCTTTCTCTTTCTTTAACAAACTTTTCCACCTGTGATGAACAAAATTCCACCTGAGTGAAATTTGTGATCCTCGCAGTGTGCTCCCAACTTAAGCAGTTGAAAAAGTAACCTGAAAAAAATTCAGGCTTGAACGGGATTCGAACCCATGACCTTGCGGTACCGCTGCAGTGCTCTATCCACTGAGCTATCAAGCCACAGGGATAGATGGTCAATTGTGAATATAAGATAAGCATATATTTGAACTGCGGATAAACAGGAGTAAAATTTGTGATCCTCGCAGTGTGCTCTCAACTTAAGCAGTTGAAAAAGCAACCTGAAAAAAAAATCAGTCTTGATTCAGGCTATCCATGTGGCTTGATAGCTCAGTGGATAGAGCATTGCACCGGTATATCGCAAAGTCATGGGTTTGAATCCCGTTCAAGCCTGAATTTTTTTCAGGTTGCTTTTTCAACTGCTTAAGTTGAGAGCACACTGCGAGGATCACAAATTTCATTCATGTTTATCCGCAGTCCAAATATGTTTATCATATATTCACATTCATATATATTCACTAATCATCGGGTATATTACGAACTCACAACTGACCATCTATCCATGTGGCTTGATAGCTTACTGCAGTATTGCCTTACGCTTTACGCGTTTTAATAGTATTTCTTATTCACGGGTTGGCTCTTAGGAGCCTTTGATTACTGGTTAGCAACAGGAAGGGGGGGGGGGGGGGGGGGGGGAACTCTGGAAACGTGGCTGGTCCTAATTTTCAGTAAAGTCGTACTTGTCCTAAGTCTCACGCTTGTAAAAGAAACAGATTCAACTGAGTTATACTGTAACAAAGTAATCAAGTGGTAGCGTACAGGCCTTTTAGGGCTGGTTCCCACAAGTGACGTAATTGGAAACGGGTTCGGAGTCGGAAGCGTAAGGGCTGGTTCCCACTAGCGACGGAAGAACAACAACAACAAAAAGTCTTTTTTTTTTTCGAAAAACAATTACATTTTAGCTGCCCGCGTTTATCAAAGGCTATTCTAGGCGGGCAGATTAAAGAAAAGTACATGGAGAAAGTTATAACTTTTTACAATTAGAAAGTTTAGAATTGAGAGAAAATGAATGAATAGTTAAATAAATATAATAATTGTTGTTGAATTTAACTAGAAATCAACTTTTCTATTATCAAGGGCGTTTCAATATAGTCATTTTCGTTTTGTAAAATATCAAGTAGCAAATTTGGTAGTGTTTTTAAAAAATGTTTTCCTAGGGAGATCTCTAATATAGCGAGGTATCTCATTCCAAAGTTTAACGCCAAATCGAGAGAGTGAATTTTTGAGTTTTTCCATGAAGTGGAATCAGAACAAAAAGGAAATCTATTGATGCTTCAGATTCCCATTGATCTCCGTTTTTTGATTTACACTAGAACGCTTGCGACTTCGACTCCGCTTCCGATTACATCGCTAGTCAACCTCTGAACACAATGCGCAAATATGGAATTTCTTTCTGTGACGAACAAAAGTCCTGGCTCCAACAGATGCCAAATGTCGTACAAGTTGTTCAGTATTTTTGATGCGTCGCGATTACTCAAGGAAGAGCATTGCTACCTCCTGAGAATATATGGATTTATTGTGTTAACTTCAAACTGAAATACAACTTTTTTATTTCTCTAATATCTTCACGTTAGTTATCATTTTTGCCCTTACTAAATGCCAAACAAGCTAAAGGGTCTAGGTCTACAAAAAAGACGTGTTCGGATGTTCCTCGGAAATCTTCGGACTTCGGAAAATGATCGGAAACGTTCGTACCATAACTATATTTTTCTTTTTTATATAATAATAGGGACTTTAAGGTACGGCAACTATAGACTACGGACTACGGTTGGACGCCGTTTTTGTTTCCATGGAGCACTGGGCCGAATACACGAGTGGCGTGAAAATACGAAGTTAAGAACGCGGACTACAGACAACGGACAACGAACAAAGAGCGAACTGAGTAAACACCAGACAAAGCTCGCTTTATTTTTATATTTTATGAACAAAATATGTCTTATAGAAAGGTACAAAATGCCCTGGTTTACGCTTCAGCAGATGAAATAATGGACGAAGAAGAATTTATACTTTTGTTTGATGCCTACAAATCATACTGGGAGTACGATGGTTTTTGACTCCACTCTTTTTATTAAAGTGAATGCTTTATTGAGTTTACAGTGAGCAAGGAAGATCTTGGCCGAGGTTTCTAGAGTTCCGACACAGTTCAAAGAGATGAGTGTTAACGTCGTAAGTTTTGTTGCTCGTGTGAGTATAGTTAAACAATGTGGGGTTCATAATTAGTAAACAAAAGTTAGCCGTAAATTGTTCGCTTTTCTGAGTTCAAAAGCACTTGAAATTGCTCCAGATGTAGTTTTTAGTTTACGTGTTAGAAAGAAGAAACTCCTCAGTGAATATTCTAACTTAAAACTTCCTTTTTCATACATTTTTCATGACTCCGTACTCCGTGAAATTTGCCGACTACGCACCATCGTGAACTTGCGACAGTAGGAAGCAAGAGCAAATGTGTGTCATCCCAGTCCTAATTTTCGTTCCGTCCGTAGTCCGTAGTCACCATATCTTAAAGTCCCTAATATAGGTGCGGTTACACACACAACGGTAAATGCATTTCCTATGGTAGATCATCCCGCGCTGCATCACACTTGGGTTTAGCATACCGTGTTAAAGGGAAGCTCCATTGTCAGAACAAATTGACGTTAAATTGTTGGAAATAAAGTCGAAATTTAAATTCTTTAAAAAACAGGTGCAAATATAATTTTAGTGTACAAATAAAATGGATATAAATATCGCCCAGTTTCGCATTTAAATTTCCGCGCGCCGCCATTATGACGTGTTACGGTTGCCGCGAATCGACGTTCTTTTGTATGTAACAATAGACCACATTCGTATTCGCGGTATGGAACTGGAACTAGCTTGCAATGGAGGCTAATGCGGGGGAATATCATTAAAAATATTTGCATGCGAAAAGATTCCCCCGCATGAGCCTCGACTGCAAGCTAGTTCCAGTTCAATACCGAGAATACGAAAATGGTCTATTGGACAACCATAACACATCATAAATATTCAAAATGGCGGCGCGCGGGAAATTTAAAAGTGAAAATAGGCGATATTCATATCCATTTTTTTGTATACTAAAATTATATTTGCAACTGTTTTTTAAAAATTTCTAATTTAGACTTTATTTCCAACAATTTAACATCAATTTGTTTTAACAATGGAGGTTCCCTTTAACCAGCGGTTACACGCGATTTGTGATTTGCCAAGGTAAAAAAATGTCCCACAATTCAATGAATCACTTTTCCTTTGCGGTTATGTGTTGATGTCAAACGGAGCATCGTGATTGGCTCTTGTACCTTGGGTACCAAAACACTATTGCAACTTACCACTTTAAATGTCATGGGTGCTTTGTGTGATCTTTTTGATATATCCTTGGATATTTACCACGGGAAAATTACCTCAGGAAATGTCAGTCACACTCGCTAAATGCAGTTACACGCGGTGAAAGGGTCATTTACCACAGTAAAAGTGCTCCATGTAACTGCACTTTATATCATATTTCTCACTTGTGTTACAAATTTACGTCAGTTATATAAGTGGTTTCTTTGGTTTGTGTTTTGACAGATGAAGTCAAGCATTTTGCAACAGATGTCAGCTGTCCGAGCAGAGACTGTAGTTAGAGTCCAACAGGTGTCGAATGTGATTGCTGAGGCCACCTCGGTCATCAGCGAAGTTACTGTTGAAGCACAGGTAATTTAGTTAGTGTACATTACTGCGCTAAAAGCATTGTGTAAGTGCTGTCCTCTCCATCTGGTTTTGCAGCACGTAGGATGTGAAACGACAATGTTTTAAGTAATATATCAAACAGGAGGAACAGTGTTTCATCAGGATATCCAAACACCGAGGAGTGGGTTGAAAAACAAGGCACAGCCGAGTTTTTTTAACCCACGTGGAGGGGGGAGGGGGTAATCCTGCAATGCAATAGTGACCTAATTGACATATTTTTTCTACTGGAGGGTATTTTTGTTAAATAAAGTGGTTAGTTTCTAAAGAAACTATGGTGCTGATTGGTTTTATCAACTGAGCTGATAAGGTAAATTGACTACTGTAAAATGATAAAAGAAGCTGACGTTTCGAACAATAGCCCTTCATCAGACTGAACTTTTCATTACCATGCATTGAACATCCATTTACACTCGTGTATCTTCAGGAAGCCGCCACCGATGCTCTTCTAGCGATGACATCAGTACTAAAAGCGGAGTCATTAGCTGGGGAAAGTTTCGAGACGCTTTTCGATGGCGCGCGGAGTCTGGTGAGTGGTCTCGGCAGCATGCTCAGAGTGTCTTCATTTGGTGCTAAAGTAAACGATGGTGCCAAAGCCTCTCCCAAATACCGCCGGCGGAGGAGTACAGTAAACGGGACATCATTGTTGTCAGATATCTTGGTAAAAAGGCGCAAAAGAGACAGGGTTAATGGAATGTCTGATGAGCGACAGCAGCAGGTAATTTAACCCTATTCGGCCTGGGGGGGGGGGGGGGGGGGGGGGCACAAAGTGCCCGCGCTAACTGTCAACATTCATAACTTCTTTAATATGTATTCAAACGCCATCAAACTTTGTGACTTTTCCTAAAATTTATCTGGCAACAATTTCATATGACAATTTTTTGATCGCGTGACTTGATGTTTCCATGACAACAAGATTTTGACAGCCATGTTTTTTAAATTTGCATATTTATACCTTTGAATGAAGAAAAACAATGTTTATTGGTATAACTTATGCATTTTTACGTCATTTAGCGTTTATTTATTGGTTTTGATTAATTTTGCGTCAATTTGGACGGTTTTTAAGAGGTTTTAAAATCAGATTGGAGAATTTTGTTATAGTTTTGATTAATTGTGTTATCCACTGGATAGTGATTTATCCGGTGGATAGCGCTATCCATCTTTTCAACAACCGGGGCCAGTAGTCTGTCTAGTGTATAATCACATGGATAAGGTTCTTAAAATGGCAATGTCGCCACTTTAGTGTTACCTAAAAAAAGCCAAAAGACATCTTTTATATCAGTGAAAACCCAAAATAAGGATACAGTTTTGTTTAATGTTACTCTATCAGTGTTCTAAAAGTAAAAATAACTGTCTTGGGCTGTAGATGGCCAGCATGGAAATGGATTAATTATTCCAACTTGAAAAAATCGGCCTTTAAACTTCTTTCGTCGTGGTCTTGGAAATATATTCAATATCTTCATCTTAGTGTTGTAGGAACGTTTCATTTATAGGAAAACGTATTTAAAAGCACAGTCTTGACTGTAAACAACATAAAAATCCCATGAAATAACCTTTTTAAAAAGACTGTTGCATGCTGCCTGGGTTTTGACAGCCTGTGCAAAAGTCGTCTTCACACAGAAGTAAAAGTTCATCGTTAGTAGCTGCTCACTTGTTATTTGACTTATTTATCCAACATTACAACCTTGTTGTTTAAACACTTATTTGTTGCTTATTTGCATTTTCACTTTTAAAGTAGTATTTGTAATGTAATATGTGTTATATTTCAGTCCAAAGCACGTGCAAACAGTATCCTAAATTCCCTGGATGATGTCGGAAGTACGATCCTGACCCGAACGTTCGTCGGAGAGCAACCGAGAGAACTATTGGCTAAGTCCGTATCCTTGCTTGTGGCGCGTGAGGAGCCCGGCTTACTTGCTGGTTCTGTTCTGTCAAGCAAAGGAAGTAGCTTCACTCTTCCTTCGGCAACTGATCTGTTTGGGAATGACACACAATTTGTGGATAGCCAGGTAACGTGCAAACTACTGACATGTAACATCATAAACACTCTTGTTCTTCGGCCATTTCAATTTGATGAGGAATAAAAAACAAACTGCGGTAATAAACTTGACACATGGACTACGCATGGTTTGAAAAAGCTTTGAATTGACTTGACGTTTCGTATGCTACAACATACATCTTTAGAAGTAATTGTGACGGTTGATACAAATTTGAATGAATTGAAAACTTTAAAAATTTTAAAGCGAGGTACTGGTAACGAGTTCAACATAACCTAAGCAGTGACATCCAGTTTTAATAAAGCCAGAGGTTTTCACTGCCAATGTTTACATCGAGGGCGGGCTTTAAGTCTCTTATCAACAATGTTTCTTTTATTTGACAAAGTAAGTCAGATCGACCATTTGCTTTGCTAAAACTTCGAAATGGTCCCATTTGATGTTGTGACAGATAGAGATTGCGTGATCATTTCAAAGCTTTTACTCAAGTGGGTCACGCTTCCGCCGTTGCTGATCACGCATTAGAGACCTTAAGATTGAGGGTTTCCCCTTAAACCGCAAACCACAAACGTCGGCAAGCAGTTTACAGCTCGGAGTTCGCCGCATGAACATAATCTAGCTGTTATTCATTCTGTGCTTGAGATTGAGGTTACTTTTTACCTATGCCTATTACCGGAGCCATCTAGGAAACAAAGTATACATTCATGCATATACATTCATGCATTCACATATCGTCAGAAACTGGCTTTTATTTACTTCATTTATCATAGTTTAACCACAAAGTAATCCGACAGGCAAAAAAGTTCCAACAACAAATAGCCAGCTGCCATGATTGTTTTCATTCATTCGTTCACTTCTATTTTAGCTGAGAAATCGTCTTCAAAATTACGTTTCTATGAAAAAGAATTCGATAACTAATAAGCGAAAGAGTTCTAAAAAGTAGTATTTCCTCTCAAACGTGGAATTGTGACGTTTTAGGGTGCAAAAAACCTTGCGGTAAATCGCTCACTACTAGAGCGTGGTCTAGCCGTACAAACGTAAACCTCAAACCGCAAACCAGACGGCAAGGCACTGGTCATGTGACTTCTTGACGTTCGCGGTTCGCGGGAAATGCCGAAAAACCTCGATCTTAAGGTCTCTAATCTCTGCCGGTCACAACTGCGTAAGATATGCGTAAGAATGCGTTGATAAAGCGTGCACAGGTTCTGTGTAAAACCACGCTTATTTTCTCCCGTAGATGACATTCGATGTCAGATGTCTGAATTTTTGCCACAAAATTCTCCAGGAAATTTATTCCCTCCAACTTTTATTAGAGAAATGCTTACTCGCAAAAGTTTGCTTGAGAATATTTTTCAGACTCGCAACTTCCAAAAACCACTCGCATTTTCCGAGTTTGCGAGTGTTAATTTCGAGCCCTGTATAGGACACTAGGAGTTGGACACTTACATTTTTACTAAGTTTCTAGGGTACATCGACATACGTTTTCTCTTTTTATGCAACTGACAGATGATAACAACAGACTACATACCTTTCTCATGGGACTCCTCAGCGGCGCGAATCACTACTGGAGTTTCCAGTCTTCAAATGAAGAATAGTTCTGGGAATGTTTTAAACATAACAGAGCTTGAATCCCCGATATTGATAAAGCTTCCTAACACTCAAGACTTGAAAAACAATTCTCGACCTTATTTCCTTGGCGCCAACAAAACTGTTTATCATAAAATAAGTGTTACAACAGCAGGAATGACTCTATTTCTTAAGATACGACCAGAAAACAACGCCACAGAGTTCTTGGTATTTGGTAAATACAATGTACGACCGTCCATTGTCAACAGTGACTTCAACAAAACTATACCCGACTTTTCATCCTGTATTCACGATCACATGTCAGCTAGTTACGTCAACTGTTCACGTGATCCTAACGTGGTATATTTAGACAATGCGCATGTCAACCAGATAGGATACTACTATATTGGGATACAAATCAAGTCGAAAGGTAATGGCATCTCCAGAGTGAGGCGGTGTGTAGGGCAAGGGAGGTCCAAGCGATCGTGCGTACAGCACAAGGAACCTCCTACCACAGGCGCTAGTTTCAACATACCTCAATACCTACAAGGCGACGAAAACTACACCATGCAGGTCATTCCAGCGGCTTGTCTGTACTGGAGCACGGAATTATCTCAGTGGATAACTAAAGGATGCAAGGTAAGGAATCTGAAACGGACGTTTCGCTACTTAGTGTGCCAATCCTCAGCGCAATAACTGTAATAATATCCAATCCAGTTGATAAGATATGATACCAGCATAACCGAGGGTGTAGATCAACACTTTTCATTTAAATGGCCACACTTTTCCGGGAGGGGGGGTACTCCCATATATGAGTTATATAGGTATGTGCCGCTCTGAAGGGTTTTTGAAAACTGATCAGTTGTGTGAAGAATTTAGTCTAGAGAAGGTTTACTGGCAAATGGCATATTAGACTGTGATAGTGAACGAGTTTCTGGAAAATAGCGAGTCTGGAATAAGTCTAGGATAAGGTAGGTGTTTTCATGTTTAGTCTAATAGGGTTGCAAAATGCAGCTAAAATAGTCTAGTATAGGTCAAGAGTCTCAGAGTCCCTGCTGCACACCCCCGCCCAAATATTTGTAATGGTAATCATACGGTTTCGAGTTCAATTTGTGATTAATTTGCACAAGTGAGTTTTTCAAAAAGCTCAAATTGCACGAGCCGCTTCAGCGAGTGCAATTTGAGCTTTTTGAAAAACTCACTTGTGCAAATTAATCACAAATTGAACGAGAAAACCGGATGATTACTTATTAATAATCATACATGAAAAAATTTACATACGGGAAGCGAGTTTCTCGCTTTTCCACAGCATGTTTTCTTCATCTTCCGATACTTGTCGAGCTTTGTTTGGGCGCTTGCCGCGGCCAGCCAGGCGAAGCTGTTTCACTTTTCCCCCTAACACCTGTTTGAACGAGCTGAATTCTCTGTCCCGTACAATAGAAAGGCTATAGCCTTTGTCCTTTAGGTGTCTTGATGAAGCGCTGTTGTCATAATTTTCGGGTTTTCTGGCTCACAATCTTCGCCGTGTTTGTTTTTTACTTCGGCGTAAAATCGCTCGAGCAAATTGTTTAGCTCAGCTGGCCGATAATTTTCGATTCAGTTCGCAATTTCCTTCCCTAGACACCACTTTTTCCACGCTGTCAACCAAAAATGTGTACTTTTTACAGTATTTTCGTTTTTAGAACTGTTTTTTAGCTGTTCTATTGTCGTAAAAACCGTCGCGATAGAAAACCTGCTCAAAACGCCGGCCATTGTTTTCGCTCGCAACTTTTGGTCCATCCAAGTTTTGCGCCATTCCGAGGGCGTATTTGATTGGCTTTCTGTCAGTTCCTTTGTTCATTAGCCAATCAGAATGCTTTGTGCTTTTACAAATTTGCATTTTATTTCCTTTTTTCTGCACTGAATTTCCATTTTTCTGCACTGTGTTAAAACTGCATTCCTCTTAGCCAATGAGAATCGAGAATTTTTTTCAAGTATATTATTAGCCGAGTAAAACATCATAAGAACTATACCATATGTTAAAATGAAATTCAAGGTGGATCTAACTCTTCAAAGTTAAAGACCATTCCCTATAGGACGGCTACTTCCAGGATATATATATATATATATATATATATATATATATATATATATATATAGACGTCACCGCTTTCCCTGATTATATATATATATATATATATATATATATATATATATATATCCTGGAAGTATATAGTCATTAGTGTTTAGGGTTATTAGCTGTAGGGAAATCGTCTGTCTGAAAATGATGTCAACAACAAGTGTGGGGGGGAGGGGGGGGGGGGGGGTGGGGGTATTTAAACTCCTCAACAATCAGGACAAATAAAAAAACATAGCTGTCGTAGAGAGCCACCGTTAGTGGAGTTTTCATACCTTTTAAAGGGAGGCCCACGCGGATATGTCGCATTTCCATGATTATGGCCAGTAGGATGCTTTAAGCTTGCTTTATTAACTTAAAATAGGAAGAAAAATCGCCAAAAAAGATGAGAGCGAAGTAACTATAATAGCGACAAAATAACGGCATAAAAAGTCAATGTTCCACAAGAATGGTAATTTTGATTTCTTGACCGTATGTCACAAAATCAAATTTGATAAACTGGAATCCACTTTCATCATTGTACTCCTGCAATTTATCCCAAACTTCTGCTTCTGTTTTGCCTCTACAGGTGGACGAAACAACAATCGAAGACGCCGTTCACTGCTCTTGTAGTCACCTGAGTGCCTTTGGAGGTCAGTTGTTTGTTGCACCGAATCCCATTGATTTTGACAAAGTATTCACGGAATTTACTCGCCTTCATGAGACCGGGAATGTAGCTGTTATAATAGCTGTAAGCTGTGTGTTTGGGCTGTATCTACTGCTGCTTGTGTTTGCTCGGAAGTACGATAAGCTTGATCACCAAAAGGTAAACAAATATGTATTTAATATATATAGATAGGCTGAGCCTAACAGCGTCGCTCTATGAACAGAAAGCCGATGATAAACTTAACTGAGGTGAAAGGTCGCAAGCACAAGAATTAAGATTGACGACCGGGCTATTTTTCAATTTTAGCCCTGATTCTCAAAAACAGAATTACGCGACTGTCTGCACAGTACATTTAGACCGTACGACAACTTCCCGAATGAAATACACCTGTTGCGTATCAAAAATTGCCCGAGAAACTGATTTGGAAATGAAAATTGCCAAAAATACACAAACATATTTGCATAAAAGGCCACGCGAGTGAAGTTATAACTATAAAAATCCAAGTCTTGATTTGTTTACATAAAATCGCTTTTTAACCTATGTAATGATGAACAAACGCATAAAAATGGACAACACAATCTTCTTTCGAAAAATTTCATTCAAATCTCCATAAGTTTATGTTTAAAAGCAAAACGCGAACCATTTATAGCTCTTCGAGGCTGTCTTTCATGAAAGAAATCAAAACGACTGGATTTGTTTTTACGTTTTATAAAGAAATCTCCAAAACTAGCGAGATCACAAAGAAAAAGTCAATCACAGATTTATATCAACATAAATTCCCACCGAAAAATGTATTTTGTTTTACCTTCAAGTCCCTCGACCGCTTGAAAATTCTATAAATCTCCGCTTCTTCAGTTCTGAAACCCGAAGTGACAAACATCTCTTCACGTTGTTCCCACATTAGTAAAAACGCGGCTTCTGAGTATCCGTTAATTAGTATCCCTGTCTTGAGTAGCAAACCGCTAAAAAATACAGGAAAATAACCACTTTAATTTGAACGGTTTTCTCCGCTTAGTAAACACAGGAAAACATCAAAGTACCGAGCTGACGTGACATTCGGCCGTGTAACCGCGCGAAAAACAAAGCCTCGCTTTGCTTTCAAAATTGCTAAGATAACGCGCATGTTTTGCGACGTCATACGCACCCACGAATTGGCCCTGCCCAACGCTACACACATGTACAGACGCCGCCCGCGATATGCTTTGACGGTCCAAGGGAAACCTTAAAGTGCCTATCACCACTAGAAAGTTATTTTCAGAATCAACTCTATGTACATTGAATAGTTGAATGGTAAAATATTTCTTGTTTTGAACGTCGCGTTTGTAAGTTATAGAGATTTAAATTTACAAAATGCTAATTAGATGACGTCAACCCGGGAATTTGCCATTATTTCTACGCCAATTTACAATGCGCAGTTTACAGCTTAAGAATAATTAACTTGACAAATACTAAAAATAAACTGTGGATAGTCAATTAATTTGTAAAAAATATTACTCGGAGGTGAAAACAAGTAGTTGTATAATAAATGATTCCCGGGTTGACGTCATCTAATTAGCATTTTGTAAATTCAAATCTCTATAACTCACAAACGCGACGTTCAAAACAAGAAATATTTTACCATTCAACTATTCAATGTACATAGATTTGATTCTGAAAAAAACTTTCTAGGGGTGATAGGCACTTTAAGTCCCACTATGATCAAAAATATACATTTTCTGTTCTCTTCATGTTTTGAAAATATAAGTACTCGTTACTTACCTTGCGAAGTTTCAAGTCAAAACTCGTACGGGAAGTGCCATTATTTTAACTTTACATTTCGAATTCGGCTTGCCGCCATTACTCAATTCAAAAATGACCGGGACCGAACCCTGAGAGTTGGATCGAGTTGGCCTGAAGATTTTATGACGTCATCAGCTCAACACGTGCCTTTTCGCTTTGTTGTCTGTGACGCGGAGGGAACCTCGTTGAGTCATTGACGTCACAAATCAAGTAACGTGTACCAGATCGCAAACCAGTAGAACGTGGGCTCGGATTTCTGAAAGGAGTAATGGCCGACGTATTTTACGTGATTTTCGTGGGTTTTCGGCCAGCTATTTCTGGGCTGTGTTAAAATATATCAATCTAATTTATAGCAATTCGCATTTGTCTAAACCTATTAGATACATTTGCGTTAAAAAAAGCGGAAAAAGAAATACAAAAATTTTCGTGGTAGTGGCGATGACCGCAATATCAATATGGAAAATTTACTTCAGCCGAACCATTGTAATTTTGTAAAGTAAGCTGGCTGCCTTTTTCTAATAATTCTTACCCAAGGGTACCACCAAAGGCTCTCTCGCGGCACGCTTTCGCGGGAAGTCGGGGCCAGCCGTCGGCCGGCAAGGAGCGGCGAAAATGTAAGCTAAGAGACATCAGAGGCGTGTAATGAAAGGGACGAGAGCGCAAAAAAAAAAACCTCTGGCACCCAGGGTAAATCACTCTTAACCGATAAGAGTAATGAGGAGTCTTATCCTCTTAGTTATGCTTTTATTTCCATTCTTTCTTTTCCTTCCAGCTTGGTGAAAGGTCACTCTTGGGAGTCCGCTCACCTTGGGCTCACTTCTACGAGATTGAAGTATCCACCGGTATTTGGCGCAACTCAGGCACCACTGCTAAAGTGTGCATAACGCTGGAGGGAGAGCAGGGTGCTAGTCGCCCATACCAGTTGAAAGGTGACTCGTACATTCCATTTGCACGAGGGAGCATTATCTCGTTCACTCTCTCCATCCCTATCAACATTGGTCCCATACGGAGCGTGCGCGTGTGGCATGACAACTCTGGTTCCAGTCCTTCATGGTTTCTCAACCATATCAAGGTCAGTGTGAAATTTGGATAGTTTCTTGGTGTTGCGGATGCTGTGATGACGTAAAACAAAAGATTCAAAAGACACTGAACAATACCCACACCACAACACAAAAGCTAACCAACAATGGCTTCCGCAACACCAAGAAACACCCGAAATTTGGTAACCATGTATCTTGTTGGAGCAAATTTGTTGTGATAGCTATATTCTTACAAATTAATTTTTTTCACTGTTTATAAATACGGTTTCAAAAATATTGCGCGTCCTATAGCTAATCAAAGGCTCCTGTGAGCCAACTCGAGAATACGAAACGCTCTAACTGAAAGATTCTGCACATCTTCGGACCGTCCCCTCTCCTTGGCGTTTTTGCTCTACCAACCCCCCACCCCCTGCGACGAACTCCCAACCCTTCCCTCCCTCAAACGCCGTCCCATGTGTAAGGCAGGTGACCAATATATATAGCGGGCTCACTGTTCACCGATTCTCCCCTCTCCTTGGAGGTTTGATCCACCCCCACCCCCTGCGTCCAACTCCCCACCATCCCGTCCCTCCAATACCGTCCTCATGTGTAAGGCAGGTGACCAATATATATAGCGAGTTCAATGTTCACCGATTTTCCCCTCTCCTTGGAGGTTTAACCCCCCTCCCCCCACCCCCTGCGTCCAACTCCCCACCATCCCGTCCCTCCAATACCGTCCTCGTGGGTAAGGCAGGTAACCATTACATATCGCAGGCTCAATGTTTACAAAATAAAGTAATAAAGTAAACAAGGCTGATACTACACAGACATTACTAAGTTTAACAAGCTATTTCAACTTTTGAAGTCAATTCGTATTTAGCATGATGCCTTCTCTATGCAGATTCGTATACTAATGAAGCAAAATGTAAACAATGACGTGAGCAAAGATTCGCCTATAGGACTATTAAGTTAGCCATGACTTACATTTGCATGACAACTGTCAACTAACATATATAGTTTGTGTGCCTTAAACCGGCGTATTTGCGAAAATGATAAAATTTTCCTTTGTACAACGAAAACGAAAATGTCCGTTGTTTTATTGATTCCACTTTCATATACTAGTTTGTGGCTCTTCGACAATTCTCGAAAGCTCGAAATTCAATTCTGTTGACAGGTATGTAATTTCGTCTTCTTGAAAATTCGCAGCTTACGGCTCCTCAAATTATATGGTTTTACTTATAGAATTAGTGAGCGGGTAATATGCAACAGCGGAAGCTAATTTTTGGTAGAAAGAATGTAGGAAGAATACTTTTTCTGCCAGTGTTAAAGGGGCATTGTCACGCAGATTTTGCTGTGTTTTGGTCAAAATACACTAAATATATGACAAAGTACCTTTTCTCAAACACAAAATTGCTTTTAGAACTACATGAAGATAATATCAAGTGATTTCTTCAAGGAAGAACAAACCATAATAAGTTTTTCTGCGATTTTTCCACGACTCTTGGGAGGAACTTGAAAAAATTGGTCAATTTTTTCAAGTTGCAATCCATTTCCATCCTTGCCATCCGCAGCCAAAGATAGCGAATACTAGTTTCTGTGCACTGGTAGAGTATTTGTTAACAAAACTGGACCATTATTTTAAGGTTTCCATTGAAACAAATATGTTTTTTGGCTTTTCAAAGTGATAATATTAAAAATAGGTGACAGTGTCCCTTTAAAGTGCCTATGAAAGGAAATTTTCGACCCGTTTTTTATACTAAAAAATTGAAGTCCATGTTCCACTGATTCATAATTTTCCAATTTAAGTTTTGGTCAAGCAATGAAAAGTATTTTTTTGGAAGTCCAAAGTTGGTCAAAAATGAACTTTTTCGTGTCCTGGGGCCTGGAACTAGTATAAAAAGAAACATAACATAACACAAACCGTCGAGACCCCAGACCTAGCTCAGTATTAATTCTTGAAGTGAAACAATAGAAAACGGGGTATTTTAATCATGCACAGGCGAGTTTGATACTCCGCTCCCATCGCAAATTTGAACAGAGAACAGAATATTTCGTTGTCGATAGAACGATGTCTACAAACTTAAAGGGACAGTGACCCGGCTGACGTCGCTGATGTATCGTGGTTTCATGACTGCGGCCAGGAGCTTGCTTTAAGCTTACTTTATTGTCTTGAAAATAGTTGAAATAGAAAGAAAAAGATCGATTTTCTACCCTTAAATAAGTTCGGGATTTGAGAACCTTGGCGACACACACCTATCCTAAATTGTCGGAAGTACCCCCCCCCCCCCCCCCCCCCCCCCCCCCCCCTCGGATATTGACTGTATATCACTTTCTATAAATGTTTATATTTAAAGTGTCTCGTGTTAATCTTGCAGTGAAACTTGTTATTGTCATGTTGAGGCAGTTTTAATCTTTATTTGACAAATAAACACGCGATATTCTCATTTACATTCTGCAAATTAACAGAGACACACTGCTGTAAAACAAAATACACCGGATATAAGATCTCCCAGATATACATGTAAACCTTATCGGAAAACAGAACCCACAAAAAAGGACTTTTAACAAATATAATCTCAGGGCTTACGTTCGGATTACGATAAGTTGACGAGAGGAGACAAGAAATGAGCAAGAACGGGAGAATGCAAAATGATAGTGAGACATGAAAACATTTACGTTACATATTGTCAGCTTTATCGCAGTTTACCAAATCAAAGCTCCTATGGGCCAACGCAGGAATACGAAACCCTCTAAATGAAAGATTCTACACACCTTCGGACCCTCCCCTCTCTTATGCGGTTTGCTCTACCAACCCCCCACCCCCTGCGTCGAACGATGCCGCCCCATGTGTAAGGCGGGTGACTATTACATATCCCAGGCTCGATGTCCACTCGTGTTGGTGTCTCGCAAAGTCTATTTTTTTACGTAGTCAAATCAGCCCTGCAATTTATTGTATGTTTGTTATTTTTTTTGGCTGGTTAGGTCTCTCGCAGATCCTACGCATACCGTTAGCAGCATTATCGTTTGCGGTCCTTTGCAGATTTCACTTTTATTTTTATGTATTTTGGGACCGTAGATCTTTACAGATCCGATATGCTGTGTTCTTTATGCATGGTTTTGTCCATGCGTTTAAATGTTCAGATCGGCTTTGTCCATCTACATTTCTCTTTGCGAGACACCTTTGCGACACTATGGGCTCTTTGTTCCTCGGAACACGTGATGTGGCAACGCGTGATTCGAGTGACAAGTACGGAACCTGATATGGTGAACGGGTCATTGTGAAATCTATTTGCGCTGGCTTTTGCTGGCGTCATTTAGTTCGCTACACCGTCTGTCCACGGTTGCGATCCTACTTTATCGGTTTCTGTCGTGATGGTGTCTCGCAAAGTCTATTTTTGTTACGTTGTCAGATCAGCCCTGCAGTTTATTGTATGCTTCGGGTATTCACGAGTTAGAAAGGGAGTTGTTTTACGTACAACCTGGCTTCCAATCTCCTAGACACTTTTTGTTACTAATTTCAAATCTGCTCTGTTTACCTAAACCAAGCGGTATAGACACACAAATGAACCCTGCATTGCGACGTACACAGGCAACTACTTCCTTTCCTTTATTCTATCCTATCTTGGTATGAAGAGCTGAGGGCCACCGTAGCCGCTGGGGCAGTACGCATCTCTTACAAGGTCTTCTCTGATCTGCTAAGAAAACAATAGAACAAACAACACAACAATGGACCCTAGTCCTGAAAACAATAGAGCTGCGTGATACCCAGGTCCAATGAAATTAGAGGTTGTAAAGAGCTGCGTGGTATCTGTGGGGAGCCGCTAGGTAATATATTATTCATAATACTTTTATTCTTTGATTTCTATTTCCTAAGGTCTCTGATGTGTCAGCTCAAAAGCAATTGACCTTCACGTGTTACACGTGGCTGGCTGTGGACAGAGGTGACGGACTTGTCGATCGCACCCTTTCATCTGCTTCAGCAACCGGGAAAGGAATGGATTTTAAAGTTTACGTCCAGAATAAGATAGCTGAAGAATTCAGTGATAAGCATTTGTGGTTTTCTGTTGCAACGAGGTCACCAAGACATCGATTCACTCGCGTTGAACGATTGTCTTGCCGTCTGTCGCTTCTGTTGACTACGATGTTGGCGAGTGCTATGTTTTACCAGTTTGATACAGGTGTGGACAACTCACAGGGCACGCTTCAGTTGGGTCGTTTCGTGATTAATCTCCGAGAGTTCATCATTGCAGTACAGAGCCTTTTTGTGGTCATGCCTGTTAATCTACTGATCGTGGGGATCTTTACTCACACAAGATCGGCGAAAGAGAAAAAACAGACTTCAAAAAAACTTGCAAAGAAGAAACGCGAATTTTCTCTGCCACATGACTTCATATATATCTCATGGTTATTGTGCTTTCTAACAGCTTTTGGTTCGGCAACCTTTGTCATCTTCTACAGTTTGCAGTGGGGTAAAGAAACAAGCGAGCAGTGGTTGCTTTCTATCGGATTGTCAGTTTTCATGGACATCTTTGTATCCCAGCCACTAAGGATTATTGTCGTCGCTTTTATTCTGTTACACATTTTCAAGACACGTGATCAGAGCTCCACTCAGGTGCTTTACCATGATGCTGAAGCTGTTGTTGATGTCGACGATATCCAATTAAGTGAGCAGGATGAAGGAGAGGAAGATACTGAAATGCCTAAACCGCCGAGCAAGAAACAGTTACGCCGTGCGAGAAACAACCGATTGAGAGAGCTTCACATGTTTACGGCGCTAAGAAAAATATTGTCGTATCTTATCTACCTGTGGATTCTTATAATTGTCTGTTATGGCGGACGCAATGAGCATGGCTTCTTGATGACCTCGTCCGTGGGTAAAGTCTTTGGACGTCTAAATATGGTAAGAGTAATACAGAGGGGGCTTTTATTTTGACTACCCTAACCAAATAACAAAGTGAAGCCAACTGTATGAGTTCTCTGCAGTTCACTTCAATCAGAACTTCCTATCATACTAGTTTCCTGTTCTAAGTTCTACGCAAACAACAATTTTCAGACTTGTCAGATTATATTCATAAAAGCGTCGTTCACAGTAACATGGGCGTTTGTCTGAGATACGTTTATAACCATCATAAGAAAATGGAACTCAAGCGGGCGAAAGGTTCATTGTCAGAAAATGTGAAGGAAAGCTTTATCGTATTTTTTCCCTTTAATTTTATTGTTATTATATTAGCAGCTGAGTAATTGGCGGTTGAATGTAATGTATTGTTAGTGTGATTAGTGTAAGTGTAAGGATGTAAGGATTTATGACTTACGTAGGAGTTACGTAAGTAATTGTTGTATAAACAATAAAAAAAAAATCTCAAGAAAAAACAAAAAAGGTTTATGGTGCCTCCTCTTTGGAATTGAGCTCATTTTATGGCGAATTCCTGAAGGGCCCATTATACTATCTTTTCAGGCCGTTGCTAGGGAAAAATCAGTTTGCTTTAGCTCGGCAAATTTTTGCTTATATGTGACCAAATTTGAACAGCAACCTTTAACTACACCTGTGGTTCGGGTTGTGACGTCATCAGGCTACGCCCAATGTCACGTGACCCAAAACAGAAAAATGAGCGTAACTTCAGAAACTTACAGTTTTATCAAAAAAATTTTGCATCATTTGATTTTATACACCATTTAAAAAAAACGTAAGCATGCTTTTTTTTAAGGATGAAAAGTAAAAATAATATGAGGAAAAATGTGTTCTCAAAACCACGTTTTTGCGTCTTAATTTTTTGTTTTTTGATTTTTCGCAAAAAGCATGCTTACGTTTCACGAAAAATCTTTTATCTTTCGATTGAATTTGTTAAAAATAAATTAGCCTCTATTTGCGCCGAGTTAGGTTCGCCTTTGTCTTTACCGGAAGTAGGTGGCCTGTTGTCAGCCTGGGCTTCCTGTGCTATAAATTGGAAACTGCCGATCTCTTGAAGTAAGACCTTCATTTCTTAGGATTTGTTAAGTATGGTTATCGTTTGTGAAGTACGTTTCAACCTTCACTCGAAAAAGTTGCCTTTCTTTGCAGACAAGGAGAAACGGGTCATGCCTGTGCCTGTCAGATCACAAGCCTTCGATCACTTCAGCAGGCATGGGTGAGCAGGAAAATGCCGCTTCAAATCCAAAACGTCCAAAGCATAATGTTCTCGTAACACACGCATCTGTGAGACGGTTTCTCTTGAATTTGAAGAGCAGTATGGCACTTACATAAAAAAGAAAGAAACTTATCTTTCTCTTTCTTTTTCAAACAGCAGTCGACAATCTTAGGAGCAAAAAATATAATTACTAGATATCCTCCATCGACAATTTTTTTTCAATTTAGTTATTATTTTCCCCCTCTAAAATAACAACAAAGCTATTAGAGCAGTCCTATTTGTTTTATCAGAAGCTTATTAGTTTTGTGCTTCTAATTTTATCACATGCAATGTTTTTAAGTCATATACAGATCGAAACGGAAAAGATGCAATGTTATTTTGTTTTGTTTGCCCAAAATTATGCGCCGTACGGTTATCTCAGTTAAGTGGCCATTTTTGCGGAATAGCTCGAAAGAAATCAAACAGTTAAGAAGTACTCGATTATTATTAAAGTGGAAGGCAGAATAGGCGAAGTCAAAAGACAAAAGTCCAAGGTTGAAGTCCGTGTTTTGAATCGGACAAGAAACCTTATGCAACACCAGCGCCGAATCCATCTAAATCGATGCTTCAATTTGTTCTCATTCAATGAAAATATAAATCTAAAACGTAAACATTTTTTTTCAATAGGTACAACGCACTGTCTTACTTTTTTAATTTGAAGTTTTTTTATTTTTTTTTTCACTGAAGTTTTTGCCTGAAGTTGCATCGTATCAACACACAATGACAATTTATCAGTTAATCCCGCAGTTAATCTTTCACGGACGGAAAAACGTATGAATAATAAAACTAAACGAATTGAAAATAATTTTTTTTATTAATAATTTCCGTCAAACAAATTTGAACTCACTGTACTTTGTTCATTCACACTTCGTTGAAATCTGTACAACTTTGACGGCTTCTAAGTTTATACTAGAAATCCGCCCTGAGAAATACGTAAAAACTGTAGCTACGAGAAAAACAAACGCGCTACGCTTCGCGTTGAAATTGCAAAAACTCGAGCACTTTTCTGCAAATGTTAACATCTTACTCACATGATGTTGGCTCCAGATATATCCTCTAACTTCTCAGTCCTAAATTCCTCGGCAGTTGACCTGGTCAGCATTGACAAAAAGAAACGAAAAAACGGTACGAAGACTGAAGCAGTAGGAATAAACTTTCAGCAAATTCCGATATCTGTGAACTGATCAGTTGAGCGTTCTTACTCCTTCAGTTATTTCTACGTTTTGAATCAGCTTGAAAACCGTCCAAGACGAATCTTTCCAGAGAAAAATATCCAGCTTCAAATAAGTTTAAGTACTAACCAAGAATTCAGGAGTTAAACGAGACGAACTTCAAATTTGGCATTGTTTAGGACAGTTTTGAATTTGTACGGACTCTCGCGCGAAGCTGCCTGTCACTTTCACCGGAAGTAAAATTGCACTTGATTTGGCTCTGCATAGCAACCGCATTACCTAGCAACGGAATACTATAATGGGCCCTTAACCATTGTCTTATATTGTGCGAACCATGACGGGCGAAACATAGCCAGCTGATCATACAGTGAAATCCGCTGTAAGGAGTACTTGCATTTTATGTACATACATACATACATACATACATACATACATACATACATACATACATACATACATACATACATACATACATACATACATACATACATACATACATACATACATACATACATACATACATACATACATACATACATACATACATACATACATACATACATACATACATACATACATACATACATACATACATACATACATACATACATACATACATACATACATACATACATACATACATACATACATACATACATACATACATACATACATACATACATACATACATACATACATACATACATACATACATACATACATACATACATACATACATACATACATACATACATACATACATACATACATACATACATACATACATACATACATACATACATACATACATACATACATACATACATACATACATACATACATACATACATACATACATACATACATACATACATACATACATACATACATACATACATATAACTTTATTTAAACTCGGAAAAATCATTCAGTATATAAAAAGTGACAATTATATCATTAAAAATATATATACACTTCACTTACTGTTTTACAAGGTTCCCGAGTGGGAAACCGATGATTGAAATAGTCGGTTTATTTCCCTTGTGGCAAACTCACGCTTGTATTCAATATGTATCTATCTATTCTAGATTTCTTCACACGCCCGCACCTGGGTCTGGGCACGAGATGTCCTGGTACCGGGTCTTTTTGAGAATGGAAAACAAAGCAGTTCAAGTCTTTACATTGGTGATGGAGACTCCGTTCTTGTTGGGATGCCGCGCCTAAGGCAGCTTAGGGTGAAACAAGGTATTGCAGCTGGTTAATCGGAATCATGCTGATGGGAGGCAAATCTGCTTAGGTTGAGACGCGTTATGTTGAATAAAAAATATCCTGTGAGCAGGCGTGTGTTTCTCGAAAGTCCCGAAAACGTTTTTTTAAATTCAGTTTCCAACGAATGTAGTTGAAATTTTTAGCCGGCAAACAAGCCCAGCTCGTGTAGTAAACGTATTACTAAGCTTTCAAAGTCAACAAAAACCAAATGTTTGTTGGTTAAGATTTTGCACATGACATAGCTTTTCGGTCCCGAAATGTTTCCGGGACTTTCGAAAAAAGCACGCCAGGTTCGCACTTTTATAACGCGCGAAAGCGAGCCCGCGAGGAGGTTGGGCGGGGAACGGGAAACATGACCTGAACTAACAATGACACTTTTGAGTGAAATTTGTGATCATCGTAGTATGCTCTCAACTTAAGGTGGCCCGCGGCTATTTAATGGCGCGGGGGTTCCCTTTTATAAATCGAATTTTCGGCATGTAAGCGTTAACCGATTTTTGTGAGTTTTGGTAGGGCGATAAAGGAGTCTTCAAATTATACAAGACTTTAAATTTTAGTGCATATAAGATAAGCGATTAAAGAATTAAAAAATTAAAGATAAGCGTTTATAGAAAACCCCGTTTTTTAAGAAAACGCGAATATTTTCATAAAACGACGACATTTTTTTTTCTAATTGAGCTCAATACGTTCCAAGACTTCAAGCTTTTCTGTGAGCAATTTTCCACAAAATCGGCTGGACAGAAATTACTGCACAGTCGAATGCTGAATTTAAGCTTTCTAATGTTATGCTTGTATTTGCCTCAGCTGTTCCAAGAAGGCTAAAATAAGGCTACAATTCATAAATTACGCACTATAAACATCTTGTTCTTTCTTTGCTTTTAGTTTTTACTGGGAGCTTCCGATTTTTTCCGGTTATTCAGCAAAGTTTTCGGTTGCATCAAGCTTTCAAGTAATAGGGTGCGATTGTAGCCTTTTACAAAACCTTTATCGTCCTACCAAAATTTACAAAAATCGGTAAACGCGTACATGACGAAAATTCGATTTATAAAGGGGAGCCTACGCGCCATTAAATAGCCGCGTGCCACCTTAAGCAGTTGAAAAAGCAACCTGAAAAAAACTCAGGCTTGAACGGGATTCGAACCGATGACCTTGCGATACCGGGCAATGCTCTATCCACTGAGCTATCAAGCCACATGGATAGATAGTCAATTGCAAGCTTGTAACACACCCGACAATAGTGAATATATATGAATGTGAAAATCATATATTTGAACTGCGGATAAACATGGGTGAAATTTGTTATCATCGCAGTATGCTCTCAACTTAAGCAGTTGAAAAAGCAACCTAAAAAATTCAGGCTTGAACGGGATTCGAACCCATGACCTTGCGGTATCGCAGTTCAAATAGTCAGGGAAAGTTAATTTTGATCTGTGCCCTGTGGGCCGACGTTCAATCGACAGTTATAAAATGGATACTACTACTACTACCACCACCACCACCACCACCACCACCACCACCACCACCATTACCACCATTACCACCATTACCACCACCACCACCACTACTACTACTACTACTACTACTACAACTACTACTACTACTACCACTACTACTACTTGTTTTAAGGTTCATTTATCGGGATTAATATTCCTTATTCTTACTATTTTTCGCGCGTACTTAATTTCGCGAAAATTCGGTAGCTTTATTTCGCGAGTACCATTTTTCGCGATTTCAGGAAAAAATAAACACAACTGTATTTAATTTCGCGATTTTTCCATTTCTTTAATCTTCCAAGCCCTAATGTTCACAAAATAGCTACATAGAACACTTACCGAGAGAAATATCAAGAGTTTCGCGCTTTCTACTTCGTCAATGTTGGGTTTTTGAGTCAAAGCGCCGAAGATCTTCTCAACCTTTATAATTTTTGTTTTGTTTTCTTATACAGTATAATATGGTACTAAATTTCGCGATTTTTATTTCCGCGTTCTTTTTTATTCGCGAGTATTAATTTTTGCAATTTTTTCCAAAACGCGCGCGCGAAATTTAGTAAGAATAAGGTATATATATATTTTTTTATTCTGTTGTTATAAAGGTTCATGTGAAGTCGTAGATGAAGCACGGACTCTCTTCGACTCCTGTGTGGCCTCCTATTCATACGGTAACGAGGACAAAACCCTGTACTATCTTCCAAGATGGCGCCTACTATCCTCTACAAAAAACGTGTTACTTAGCGATCTTGATCAAATCTGCCCCACTGCATGGCGTTACGCCTCAGCTAAGCAAACGCAGAGTCTGCCATTTTGGGGGCGTCTTCATCCCTTCGGTGTTTATGGTCAGGGAGGTTACCTAGCAGAACTGGGTTACGACGGAAACACTGCGTCGAAGATTATTTCCGAGCTAAACCTGTTTAACTGGGTTGACAGGTTCACTAGTGTCGTATTTGTCGATTTTACGGTATTCAACCCTGGCGTTAGTCTATTCAGCGTGTTTACCATCCCCATTGAGTTTTCACCAAGTGGGTATGTGGTTTCTAATCAGGTAATTCGTACCTTGCATGTGTATGATCTTGGTGGAGGCTACAGCGCTATTACTGTCGTCTGCCAACTGCTGCTAGTGTTTTATATCATATACTTTATTGTCACTGAAACGAAGCAGATTATTCAAGGTGTTCGCCTTTACTTCGCGCAGTTCCTTAACTTGGTTGAACTAGCGCAGACTATAACGGTCGTTGGCTTTGTTATTACTCATGTGTTAAAGGAAACAGAACTCTTTGCGAACACCGCGAAACTCCACGAGAACATTTTTCAGTTTATCAGCTTTGATAAAGGCGTTTTCCTGGATATTTTAGAGTCGGTGTTAGTATCCTTGCTAATGTTTTTCAACACCGTCAAGCTGTTGTATTTGCTCAAGTTCAACAGTCATGTTAACCATCTTATCTATGTTATGAAAAGATCTGCTCGGGAACTCCTTCACTGCTCGCTCGGATTGTTTGTGTTCATGTCAACATTTATTCACTTCGGATATCTTGCGTTTGGAAAGGATATTGAGGCTTATTCTTCCCCTTTCAGTGTCTTACAAACACTTCTAACAGAGGGAGTCATTGGTGGAGCTAGCTATTTTCAGGACTGCTGTGTCTTGGGCCGTGTTTACATTTTAGGCTTGGAGCTAGGCCTTAATGTTATTTGCATCAACATTTTCATTTCTGTTCTTGATGATAATTATCATATTGTTAAAAATCTTTCCAAGAAAAAATTTAACCTTGGACTGTTCATGATAAAAAAGATGAAAGAGATTATGGGCTGTGTTGGAGCCCAGCCCGAAACGCCCGAACAGCCCAGGAAAGAGAAACACGCAGAACAAGAAACGCAGGAACTGGAAGCTCCTGACAAGACCGAGTCCGCATTAAAGCTGGTAGATGATTTAGAGAGGAGTGCAAGACATATCAAACACAGCTTGAATGAAATTTACTCTGACGACTTTGGTGATGATAGCGACATGCTTCGTCTGTGGCTTGATATTCACTTGCAGGGGGTTAGAGAAGCATCTGAGAAAGACGGTGGGGGTGATTATTGTGCTCTTGCGTCAGGTGAAAAACATTGAAAGTCTATGAGAGGGTTTGAAGAACAAAGATTGTCTTAGATATCTTTCATAAGAAATATTCAGGAAGCTAGTTCTAATACCTTTTGTCCTTACAGTTTTGAGACCAGGGTGTTAATTCTTAACTTTTATTTACTCAATTTTCGTTTCCACTTCCCATGCTTTTTATCAAGAGACTACCATGGTCTATTGATCATAGTCTCATGTTGCTATTTATCTTTCCTGCGATTTGGTTAACAGCGTTTGTTCCATTGATTTTACACAAACCACAATTAATCAATTTTGGATTGTGTTTAAGCAACTGACCATGTTCAGCCATTGTAGTGCTGTTAACAGGCACATTAAACAACTAAAACTTTGACGTCCTGAACGTCACGATCAGCAACCGTCTGCTGTTCTTTTTGTGGCACGCTTCTGCTTCTTACAAATAAAAAGGAAGTTCCGAAACGTCTGGCCTTCACGCAATGAAGACAGAAGACGCAAAAAGGATACAGTCGACTTTCGGTTGCTATTCGTGACTTCCGTTTTTTTAGGGGTCTTTTAGGGGTTATTTGGAGTCAAAATGCGGCAAGAAATATTTTTCGGAAAGTGCTTGAGTTTTGTAATTTTATTTGGCCGCGTGTTTATTTTCTTGTGAAGCTAGTGTGCTAGTGTGTGGATTCTCTGATAACTTTGAAAAAATTAATACACTTTAATTTCAAAAGAATCGTGAATCAATAAAAACACTTTTTTTGCCGAAGTCTACTTTATTTGATCTAAATAGTTTTCAATAAAAATATATGATTTATTTTCAGTTTATCCTATCATGGCACGTTTTTCGCCTATCAAAATTTGTTCTAATGCAAAGAAGTTGAGAACTGACACGATGCGACTACTAAAAACATCAGTTGCCTACAATATAGAGAATAAAGGAAATCAATTTTACCAAAATGCACGAATGTGTTTACAAAATATTACACTATTAAAAAGCCATGCTTGCCAGTAATCGAGGGAGAGATGTTTCGTATTCACAAGTTGACTAGTAGGAGCCTTTGATTTTTTCTGAAGACACATGTAAAAAACTAAGGAAGAAGGATCTGAAAGAAGTACATCGGGTTTAATTGGTCTATCGTTCAATCCGTCCGGTCCAAAATTACTTCTGTACATTTAAAAAACTCTTTCCGCTAGAAGAAAGCAAAAAAAAAAAAAAAAAAACTGGCCTCGATCATGAGGACAACTTTATTTGTGTACAATGGGTTGGTCCAAGTGGATAACCCGTTTTTTGTAGATTTCTGTTTCGTTGTTTGGGGTCTTGAACTGAATTTAATATGATTTGGGATCACAAATCCGATTTCGGATTCTTCCAAAACCATAACACACAGTGTTAAGCGTGTTTGAAAGAATGAACTGGGGAAAAATTATTGCAGTTCATCAGTTTGTGAATTGCTTGTCGTTATATTAAAAAATGCCGAAAACGTTTCCTAATAAAACACAGTGATTTTATTCAGTCAAAAACACCAACTTCAGGCGCTGCGATAATCTATCTTTGGTGCGATAACTTTTATAGATTTAGGTACGGACCATTATTTTTCTGGAGGGGGGTATGAGAAATTTTCCTCTGCAAACATTTTTTTTTATCCATGCGCCTCTGCAATTACTTTTTTTTTCAAAACAAACCTCCCTGAAAACAATTTTTTTTTCATTGTGATCTTATACCACCCGGCCTGTGGTACCAATGGTGATGGTAGGCACATTGCTGATTTGAAATGATTGCCATTTCCATACGTTACTCCAAACAACTTGTACGTAGTCAATGCTCATTAGCTTTCATAATCATGTCGTCAGGAAGATGACCCACCTCCAACACTCACCCATTCCTTGACAGAATGTCAACATTACATGGTAAAATAAACGGCATTCCTTGAATGAAGAACCGGTTGGACTCTTGTTTATGAAACATGATGCATTTACTGCGCCTTTTAATAACGGTACAGTGATTGGTGGATTTCGTGGACTTTGTTTGATTGACGGCAGGGAAAAACGCAACCGTTGGTTGAGATTTAAATTTCATGAGTCTCCATGTTATTGAAAGGGTAGTAAATAGCAATGATGAGTGTAATATACTGCAATTGTTAAGTTTAAATAAATGCGCCAGAAACTAAAATGACTGCCACGCAGAATTTTCCTTTCCACTGAAGAAGGGGCAGTAGCCTCGAAACGTATGGAACTTTTAAGTTTCTGGCGCATTAACTATTTAAACTTAAAAACTGCAGTATATTTTTATATGTGCTACACAGTTTAGTCACATATTTTTTTGAAATTACCTAATGATGAGTGTAGGTGAGTTTTATCAAATTTCTTGAATCAACTTTTGACAGAAATTTAATAAGTTAAAAAAGTAAAAAAATGAATGCGTTACCTACAGTACGGACTACTACAAACGACTCACTCTAGAAAGTTGGTTTACTAACTTAGAACAGACACCACTGAACAGATGCCAAAAGCTACAAGCGGCTTATAAACGACTTGTCAACAAAACAGACGAACAATAGACTGAACTCACTGACGAATTTGACTAACAATACGACTACAGAAATTACACTAACAATACACAGATCGAAACGCACCTATCACTGACTTGACTCTCTACAGCCAATAACATCACGGCTAAACTGACCAATGACAGCTATAACCAGACGTATATAACATCAACTGACTATTCACAATTCACATGACTCTGAAGATGACTTCCGCTCAGGTTGTCGAAACGTCAGTCATTGTCAACAACAACAGTTATTTTCAGAACTACACTCACCCGGACGATCACAAATGACAGACTACTGATACTCCTGGGTTCAAACCATTTACAATGTTAATTCCTTTGATTTACCAAATAACCCAGCTGAGTATATTCTTGTACTTTCAATCTGGAGGTCTCACGTTAAGATTTTTTTTAGAGTTTTCGAAATAATTCTTTTTCATGAATAGTTGTTAACTTCGTTTATGTGGCTCTTTTGCAAACTTTTTTTTTATACATATTGTGTTTGCAAACATTTTAATTTGTCTTTTCAGGCTCTGCAAACAATTTTTTTCAATATTTCTCATACCTCCCCCCCTCCAGAAAAATAATGGTCCGTCCCATCTAGCGACGGGACTAGCCGCACCCCTATCGATTGTTTGCTTGCGGAGTTTTCCCGCCAATTCTCTGCGGCTGCACGCTTTCGCAGAAACGGCGGGAAAACATTGAGGAAGACTGCGAAGTGTGAACACAGCGAACGGATCTTGATGAATGAAATTTGAAAGAAGATCGACGTATTCAGAGACGGTTTTTTCGCTCTCTAGGTAGGAAAACCTTTTGTTTTTGGCTACGTCGCTTTATTTTTCTGTATCTTTAATGTTGTTTGAATGTCCGGCTCGACAACACAGGTTCTAAGGCAAAGCGTAAGGTCATTTGCATTAAGTAGGACTCTGGCTGTATTATAAAGTGCGAGTGAGGTAAACATGGAATAAGCTTATTGAAATTAAATATTACTGCAAATTTGGTTACAATCCGGTGGGATATTTCATTTTGGTCTTATTTTCATACTTATTACGCAAACATTTCAAGCCCTGCTTAATTACTAAGCTTATAGAATTATTTTGAGACTCGAGCGGAATCGAAAAATTTCAAAATTATAAACACGTAAGCTTGAGCTTTCTCTGAAAGTTACAAAACAGCTGTACTTTACTACCTTATTCTCTTATTCTATCATTAAATTTATCCAAAACAATAGCTGGATGAAGTATTAGATATGACAGCGATTACATCTTTATTGAAATACTAAAAAATTGAAATATGTTACGAACAACAGCTTAATAAGTTATGTTTAAACTAGCTTTTCAGCCTTTTGACCTTCCTGGTCGGAAAGTCGATTTGAATAAAGTAATTGTTTTTATTGATTATGTTTTAGAATGCATTGTCCATGGGGATTTGTCCATTTCACATACAGTTTACTGACATGCTAATCTGACTACAAAATTCATGATGGCAAAGCTGATTGTTGTCATGTTTCTTACATCTTTCTCGGCGCATGTGATGGTGGACGCTACTAATTACTCAGGTATGAAGAATACTCTCGATATACAAAAGCTTATTGGTATTCTGCACTTGCTGGTGTACAATACAATACAATACAATTTTATTTTATACTCATAACAATAGATATATACATTTTACAAGAACACACTAAAACAAGAAAAACTACAGATAATATTATAATACTTATAAAATATAGATTAACTTTAGAGGCTGGAGGCTAAATTAACCAAACATTTTTCAAGTTAGCCTCCAAGTTAGCCTCTTATATTTTAAAGTAACAAAAAACACCGCTACACTAATTGTAACTTGAAGTACAGAAAAATGTAAATAAGAATCTCACCACAACACTAATTTTCTACCCAACCAAAACGTATTTGAACTTTAACAGATCACTTAAGAAGCTTTACAAACTATACACTCAGTAAGGCCGGTATAGATGCAGATCTCATTAGTGTGTCACTTACTTACTGTAGTCCTTTTCGTGTTCACCTAAGGCCATTCACTACTCGCCTTCGCTGAATATTCATTAGTAGCAACTGCAGTGTAGATAACCAGCTACTCAAAGATGGAAAATGTCTACAGACATCAACCATGTGAGGCTATCTTCAGTTTATAACCGCCTATTTATTGTAATCTTTTTAACTTAATCAAATTATGTGAAGGACACCGGTGCATGTCTGAAAAGAAAGGAAATGGAAATGCCAATTTGGCAGCCAAAAAACCTGCAGGTGTATGATAAGAGGGGGCATTAAAAATTCTCAATTTCAGTCACAAAAATGTCACACTGACAGTATGAGAACAATATAGTCAATATTTACTGGCCTCTTTCTTAATGACTAAATTAGAAACTAAAGAAACTTACACTGATTATAGGCAGGTAAATATCCTTCAATTTTCTCTTATGCATATCCTCAGGCTTAAATAAAAACTGGATAAAGCAAAATAAATATCAATAAAACTATTTTTAAATAGTTAAACTTAAAAGTTTACATGCTACATATCCTATACTTATCATCTGCTAATCAAACTGGAGATAAGTCACTGGGTATAGGGCGATCTTTGCTGACGTCATTGTTTACATTTTGCTTCATTAGCATATGAATTAGTAGAGATCTAAGGCATCATGCTAAATACGAATTGACTGCAAAAGTTGAAAGAGCTTCTTTGAATGGCAAAAGCGCTTAATGAGCCAT
Organism: Dendrophyllia cribrosa; assembly: GCA_024195265.1. NCBI lineage: Eukaryota > Metazoa > Cnidaria > Anthozoa > Scleractinia > Dendrophylliidae > Dendrophyllia > Dendrophyllia cribrosa. The sequence goes on from JAJLRJ010000003.1 coordinate 49,768,506, forward strand.
ACATTCTTTGTAAATTTTGAGTTTTAAAAACAGCATATTGCAGGAAGTGTATCTAGTATATTGGGCTCAAATTTCCGGAGAAAGCTAATTGTGCTATGCCCTGTGTTGATATTTTTGTAGCTTGTATATAATAGGTAAGAGAATAAGACGTATATGGTAAAGAAGCAAAAATAGTAAACAAAGATTTCCCTATATGGGCTACCAGTTAGATGATGTATGACTCTAAACTTTTAATTAATTTACTTTGCAATGTTCGCACAATTAAGAGCGACTTGCTGTAACTATCAACTATACCTATGCAAGATAGAAAAATTCGATTTTCTTATACTTCGTCACAATAAAGGTCTTTACTAGCTTGTTTAAAAAATATAACTTTTAGGTTGTTTGGATTTTTATTTTTTAGCCGAAGCGGCTCTTTGTATTTACCGCACACACTCACCCAAAATCGCCTCTGAAAACCCACGTTTTTCGCGAGCAAGGAAACTAAAATTAAAACCGTTTCTGGATAAACTATACCACCCTGTTAAAATATCGCCTTTTGAAAGTCATTTCGCCTTGTCAGATCAGAATCAAACCTGAGCCTGAATTTTTTATCGAATTTCCAAATTTATGTCCTTCGACGGCTAGGAACCACATGAAAATTTAGGTCAAATTCGTGAGCCAAAAAGTCAATCTGGTACATGGATTTAACCATCAAAACTACTTTTTAAGAACAAAGTATCATTTCATCTCACTTTTTATCCAAAAACTGGCTTGGGTAAATAAAACGAAAAATTTTGAGAGCGTCTTGAAAACAAGGCACTTAAGCTAATTACTTGACATTTTGACCTTTCATGCTGCGAGTGTTATCACAAACATTGATCCGGAAAATTTAACTGTGGGTCCCATCTCCCGTGAAATAGTGGTCAGTGTGTCTTAAATATCTGAGAAATATCATTTATGGTATTTATAAATCAACATCAAACCCAAACCGAGCATTTTTGTGGTCTAACACAGGTTTATTTTGAATTGCGAACTGTCCATTTGCTAGCGAGTTTGTACAATACATGCGACAAAATACCCGTTTATAAATCAGCATCGACAAAAAACGTCAGGAAACCGGTACAATAGATCATTAACCAAATCTGTACAAGTATTTCTTACCTTAATCTAGCATATCTTGATAAGAAATAGTAACATTGTCGCCGGCTTTACGATAGCGTGCACGAAACGTTCACTGTTCCAAAACTGTTGCCATTAGTTACATATTAACTGACAGCCACAGGAACCCCAAGTTTGTGCGTAACATAGTTCCAGGCTAGTATCGAAACCAAATAAAACATACTATTTTCTTTTTTAAGGTGATTCCATTGAAAAAGAAGGAATATTTGGTACAGTTGGTAATTATGTCATTTTCCATTGTAAAAATGCAATAAAAAATGGGGTCACTGTGCTCGTTTTTGCACAACATGGATGGCCATTATGGTTGGGACCCATGAGGTTTTTTTGCGAGTCCTAATAATTAGAATCTAGAATTACAATTTCTATGTAAAAATCATTTCTTGCTTTAAAATATTACAGAAGTTCGCGAGAATAGACTTTCATCTTAAAGAAATAAAAAAAACGCGCCGAGTGCATTGTTGAGTTATATAAACACGCGGGGATTTTTAAGAACACGAGAGAAGTGCAGAAACTGCTTCTCGCACTTCTCTAGTGTTCTTAAAAATTCCTAAGTGCTTATATAACTCAACAATGTGCAAGGAACAATTTTTTTATTTCTTTTATAAAATAAAAACGGGTATAATGAACATTACGTCACACGCGTGCTTTATCGAGTTATAACGAACTCGATATATTAGTTTAACAGGAATCAAAATCATGAAATAAATTAACCCTCGGACGTACAAGGTTTTTCTCCGATATTTTAAAGACCATTTAACATTAGCATATGCTGTTTTCAATAGCTGTTCATTTATGCTTGAGACACATTTTCTAAAGTTTGGCGACAACCGGTTGCTATGGTAACGAGATATGATGTCATAAGTAACATGAGGTCAACCCATTTTGGGATAAAAATGCGTGCTTTTCACCTTTTTTCAGCAAAAAATATATAAAATGCTACCAAACGCATCAAAATGTTTAATTATATGTTATTTGGCAACTCTAGCGAACAATATTTGCAATTCCCGCATTTTTCCGATAAATTTGAATTTTTAGTAAAATCCAACATGGCGGCCATCTTGGCGGCCATTTTGGATGACGTCACGGACCCCCAGCAGCGCCACAACCCATAATATTAACTTATCTTGTAGAGCACATCGCTGGCTATCTATTAGATGTAAAATATTTCCGAAATATTGCAACATCGCAAAAATCCAAGGGCCCCCCCCCCCCTTGTACCACGGTGGGGGTATACGTTTGCGTGTACGTCCGAGAAATAAAAGTTGACATAAGAATTTCTTAAACTTTCCCTGATTGTTTCCCACAATATAGTGATCCGAAATCTGCAATAAAAAATATAGGTCGCCAAGCTCGTTAAGGAGATATAATTGTTTCAAGTTACCCTTTAAATCCTTGCAACTGCATTTATCAAGCGCGCGTTTATTCCATCAGCTCACACTACGTTTCGCAGGGACAGGAAGCACAGCTTTAAAGAAATTCTTGAAATAACAAAATAGATGTAATGCATTAACTAAAACGAACAATTTGATGTTTCTTTTATGGCACAGGCACACGTCCTGAAAAGGTATTAACTGAAAATATTCGTCGGGTGCGTGATCTCGAGGATAGAATTTTGTGTCCACGAGCGATGGCCACGTATGCTTTTTTCGCGATAACTTTTTTCTGACATGATTTTTAACTGGCTCGTCGCTCTGCGACGAGACAGTTCTTAAAATACCCTCTTTTTTCCCCTGTCGGGTCACCTGCCCCGGGAATTGGTTTTGCTGCGGCCAACACCGTACCTAGTTTACCTCCGGTTTTCAGAAATGGGGTAATCAGTGATGTCAGCAACTATAATTCAAATATTTACCTTCTAATTTCGACGGAATTGTTAAAAATTAAATCTCTGTGATTTTAGGATGTGATCTATTTCTGGTAAAAGGAAAGCGGGTTGAATTTTTCTAACCAAATCAATAAATCGTTGAATAAAACACGTCCCGGCGAGTCAGAGAACTGCCGAGTAAACAATTCTCAAGCATTACGTCATGGAGTCACGCTCAAATTCCACACATCTCGTATTTATGTCACGCTATGGTCGGCTGTTAATTATTTGATCGATCATGTTGATATTGTTAATTTATTCCTATCAATGATTCTCCAAAATACCTGTATTTACATGTAAACAATCCTGATTCCTTGTAGTAGGTGGTTTCAAGCATTTTAAAGGGAAAAAATATACAAAGTTCTGAACTTGTGTTTTTTCTAACAGTACGGAGCCGATCAGAGAAAACATAATAGACCTGAAATTGTAGCCTACTAAGGGATGGACCATTTTATTTTTATGGCGGGCAAGCGGCAGGGGGCAGCAATTTTTCTGATCATGAATTTATTTTTTCCGTCTTGATGTTGTGCAAGAATTTTGTTTGGGGATCGTTGGATACCTTTTTTTCCTTTGGCTCGCTGTGCATGATTTTTTTTTCTTTACTTTTCCAGTGCATGAATTTTTTTTGTAGTAATTACCCAACCCCCGCCCCTTAAAAATAAAATGGTCCGTCCCTACGAAGTGCTTGAAGCGGGGTGTGAAATGTAAATGTTGATGTGGACTGGACTGTGCATATTAATAGATTCCAGATTGTATATTGTGGATTGCTAATATGAAACTCTAAAATGAAAACCGAGTGGAAACTGAGACCAAACGAGCCAGTTGCGAAGCCCAACGGGCTCCTTGTCGTTTTTAATTTTTACAGCATGCGCAACCTTGGGATTCCTGTGGCTGTCAGTTAATATGTAACTTATGGCAACATTTTTGGAACAGTGAACGTTTCGTGCACGCTATCGTAAAGCCGGCAACAATGTTACTATTTCTTATCAAGATATGCTAGATTAAGGTAAGAAATACTTGTACAGATTTGGTTAATGATCCATTGTACCGGTTTCCTGACGTTTTTTGTCGATGCTGATTTATAAACGGGTATTTTGTCGCATGTATTGTACAAACTCGCTAGCAAATGGACAGTTCGCAATTCAAAATAAACCTGTGTTAGACCACAAAAATGCTCGGTTTGGGTTTGATGTCGATTTATAAATACCATAAATGATATTTCTCAGATATTTAAGACACACTGACCACTATTTCACGGGAGATGGGACCCACAGTTAAATTTTCCGGATCAATGTTTGTGATAACTCTCGCAGCATGAAAGGTCAAAATGTCAAGTAATTAGCTTAAGTGCCTTGTTTTCAAGACGCTCTCAAAATTTTTCGTTTTATTTACCCAAGCCAGTTTTTGGATAAAAAGTGAGATGAAATGATACTTTGTTCTTAAAAAATAGTTTTGATGGTTAAATCCATGTACCAGATTGACTTTTTGGCCCACGAATTTGACCTAAATTTTCATGTGGTTCCTAGCCGTCGAAGGACATAAATTTGGAAATTCGATAAAAAATTCAGGCTCAGGTTTGATTCTGATCTGACAAGGCGAAATGACTTTCAAAAGGCGATATTTTAACAGGGTGGTACAGTTTTTCCAGACACGGTTTCAATTTTAGCTTGCTCGCTCGTGAAAAACGTGGGTTTTCAGCGACGATTTTGGGCGAGTGTGGGCGGCAAATACAAAAAGCCGCTTCGGCTAAAAAATAACAAGGAGCCCGATGGGCTTCGAAACTGGCTCGTTTGGCCTCAGTTTCCACCCGGTTTTCACTTTAGAGTTTTAAATTAGCAAGCCACAATATACAATCTAGAATCTATCAATATGCACAGTCCAGTCCACATTTACATTCCACACTTAGGGACAGACCATTTTATTGTTAAGAGGGGGGGGGGGGGGGGGGGGGGGTGGTTGGGCAATTACTAAAAACAAATTCCTGCACAGCAAAAGTAAAGAAAAAAAAATAATGCACAGCGAGCGAAAGGAAAAAAAGGTATGGAGCGATCCCGAAAAAAATTCTTGCACAACATCAAGACGCAAAAAAAAATTCATGATTAGAAAAATTGCCCAACACCGCCCCACCCCCCACCCCCCACCCCACACTTCCCTTTAGTATGCTACAGTTACAGGTCTATATTTTTTTCTCTGATCGGCTCGGTACTGTTAGAAAAAACATAAGTTTAAAACTTTGTATATTTTTTTCGCTTTAAAATCCTTGAAACCACCTACTACAAGGAATCAGGATTGTTTAAACACAGGCATTTTGGAGAATCGGTGAAGGGGTTTTGAATAAATTAACAATATCAACACGATCGATCAAATAGCGTGACATGAATACGAGATGTGTGGAATTTGAACGCGACTCCACGGAGTAATGCTTGAGAATTGTTTACTCATTAGTTCTGTGACGTGCCGGGACGTGTTATATTCAACGATTTATTCGATCTAAACTTGACTGTTTGACAATTGATTTGGTTAGAAAAATTCAACCCGCTTTCCTTTTACCAGAAATAGATCACATCCGAAAATCACAGAGATTTAATTTTTAACAATTCCGTCGAAATTAGAACGGTAAATATTTGAATTATAGTTGCTGACATCACTGATTACGCCATTTCTGAAAACCGGAAGTAAACTAGGTACGGTGTTGGCCGCAGCAAAAGTGATTCCCGGGGCAGGTGACACGACAGAAAAAAAAAAAAAAGGGTATTTTAAGAACTGACTCGTCGCAGAACGACGAGCCAGTTAAAAATCCAAACAACCTAAAAGTTATATTTTTTAAACAAGCTAGTAAAGACCTTTATTGTGACGAAGTATGAGAAAATCGAATTTTTCTATCTTGCACAGGTATAGTTGATAGTTAAAGCAAGTCGCTCTTAAGAAAACAACATTTCTTGTGGCAAGTCATATGCAAGTTCATTTCTTATCACACAATCATATTGCATGCAAGTATTGTTTAACAGATATTTCATATTTGACACATGGGTTATATGATCATTTTCATATTTTTTCATAAAAAATTATGTGACAGCAGACAGAACTTTTATAAATGAGGACACTTTGTGATGCCTATCGATGGCATAGTGTGGTACACTGCAATTTTTCAAAAGTGGAGTAAAAATTTTAGGTACAAGATAATCCCTTTTTTGGGGTCATTTTAACTCCAAATTTAACTCCGAATCTGGGGTTAAAATAACTCCAACCACTAATGGAGTTAATTTAACTCTACTATACAGCAAGGTAACTGCTTTTTTGGGGGAAATAACTCTTTTTTGGAGTTAAAATAATTTAACTCTTTGAAAAATACTGTGTACCCTTCTGTGCACTAAATCCTGGACATTGTTCCCTATTATTGCTCTTTCAGTTCCCACTGCTCCACCACCTAATATTCGTTTCCATTTTCCGACTATGACTTCAGTTACTCTAAGATGGGATACAATTCCTTTGGCTGAAAGAAATGGTGAAATACTTGGGTATGTTGTTCAATATAGAGAAAACAGTCCAGCTGGCATTAATCGGCGTGAAAATAAAGTCGTGTATGGACGTACTTACACAACTATGTACGAGTACGAGTTGTTGCGGCATATTGAATACCTTGTCCAAGTGGCTGGTTTCACAAAATTTGGTAATGGAGTGTTTTCAAATGCACTTAAAGTGAAGATAGCTACATGTAAGTTTCAAATTCTTTTATTTAAATTTAAATATCATGTTAAGTATTTTATATTTAACCATATATGAGATTGTAGACAGCAAGACATGCATTTATTTAACACAGGATTAGATTATAGTTCTCCTGTAATTGAGGCGGCATGTACGTCTCGGAAAGCCTTTTAATACAGGATTGGCTGAGAAAACAATAGAGGTTTTGCACGGTAGCCATGTTGCATGGCAGGAACAATGAAAATGTTTTGCATTAGAAAGAACATTCTTTCCCATAGGGAAAAGAATCTATTGTTCCTGCCATGCAACATGGCTGCGGTGCAAAACCTCTATAGAACAAGCTAAGAACAATGGACCCCAGCCGTGAAAACAATACATCTGCAAAATGAAAGTAGAGGTTTTAAATTTCAGCTCAGCAGGTAAGGGATTTTTGCGGTAAAGGGAAAACTGTGTGCTGGAGGCACACTTTCCTTTATAAGGGGGGTTTAAGAGCTACAACCCTGGCCAATACTTCTTGGGACACTTACTGAAATTACACGCAAAAATACGCTTCCCTAATATATTTTTATCCTACTATTCAGTATGCTTCTGAATGTCGTTATCACATGCCATTTCAGTCCTCCCCCCTCCCCACAGCAATGTTGATTGCCGTGAAAACAATTTGTTACCCGTGAGGTCAACATTGCACTGGGGAGGGGGGAGGGGGAAGGGGGAATGCTTAAAATTGCAGAGTTATTTCGGAAGTGTCCCAAGAGTATTGGCCAGGGTGGTAGATTTTCTGAAACCCCATTTTCTGCATTTTGAGACCAATTTTATGCAAATCGACTGATGTGCAACTTCAGCCTTTAGAGGTTAAACAACTTACGACAATTTAAACAATAATAAGAGGCTCCAAGTAGCCTATACTCAAGCCCTGTGATGTAAACTACCCAATGCATTTTCTTGAAACATTCTATTCGCAGGGACCAACGTGACTTATCTTATGAATTATTCAAACTGGTTGAAATTAAGGGGACTAGTCATCTCAAATTATGCTTTTCCCCTCGTGTGTACTCGGTCATGACAACGAATTAAAAAATCAACCAAAACAAAATCATATTTTCCTTGTGACCAGTCACTTTAAAAAAAACTACTGACAGGTGGGGAGGCGTGTGGACTGGTCATGAGAATTGTCTCTGTGATGACAAATTAAAAAATCAACCACAAAAAATAAAAGTGCAAACACTACAGGTGTCTTGACCCTGTGATTTATGGTCCCCGGGACTTGTCTGTGTGTGTGACTTATTGTCACAGGGACCATGCCAGTCCCTCAATAAAGTCTCTGTAACTAATCTCTTGTTATACACGTATATGGTCAATTGTGGAATACAACTGTTCAATTCCTAATGTTAATATTGCATCATGTTGATTAGTCTCATACGTAGCCGTTTCCAGGATCATCAAACAACATTTCCACTTTTTAATTGCGCGATGACCCTGAAAACGGCTGCATAGGAGACTACATGCTGATGAGTTGTTGGAACAAAATATATTACATACTGAACACAGTAACAAAGCGAAGGAGTCCTGTCGATCAATATAGTAGTCAAGAGTAATTTCCTTAATTGTGAAGGCAATCCTTGGTTCAACTGAACTGTGTTAATGTGTTTATACAGGTTATGCAGTAGTCTGTGCTTTCGGAATGAAATAATACAGTACACAAGATAACTAGCAATAGACCTATTCCGATATATTAAAATTCATTCTTGGCTCCGAGGCTTAGGGGAATAAAACAAAAGAAATCACATCGAGGTTCAGGTATGAATAATTTATTTCTTTTGTTTTATTCCCCTAAGCCTCGGAGCCAAGTATGAATTTTAATATATCGGAATTGGTCTGTTGATGCCAGTGGTTGTCTCTGTGTATTCTCTTGCGACACATATAATGTAACACATCTTGATTATTGTCTCTTGTTTGCTATAAATGTACAATTAGCTTTGCTACATGTATGTAGAATATGTGGAACAAAAAGCTATACACAGCTTGAACTCGTAGCGTCTTAACCTATTGCAGTATTGATTCCCAAGTGTTTTAAGTGCTTTTACGGAGAAACATAAGCTTAAAAAGTCTAAAGTCTAAAAAGTAAGACCACGCTACATTTACTGCATTTAGTAGCCAATCTCGTACCCAGAGTTCTCAGGCTTCTTGGTCAGCGTGGCCGTCGCCAGGAGAGACTCTAGGATAATGGAATTTTTATCCCAGATCTGGGAATCCGGTTTTAGTGCGCATAACGGCTATAAGCTCAGAAACGGAAGTCAGATTTCCCAGAAAGGCAAACATCAGGCAGAGAACAAGAAAGCCGGCAAGAAAGCTGAAGTAAATGTTTATGTAGCACAAGGTACTGGAATGTTTCAACAAACATGGCCCTAAAGTGATAAATTTCAGTAGATTTCTGAAAGAAAAAGTGAAAGACGGAGTGTCTGGCCCTTTCGGTAAGTGTTCATCTTTGTAAAATACATTGTAGCATAATCATCAGAGATCATGAGAGATCAGATCTCTAAGCTACAAAACGAAAAACAGTCTGTGTGGGAGATTCCCGCGAAGGTAAATGTGCTGCTTCACAGATGGGGTTGCAAATTTCACCACTGCATTGACAAACAGAGTGATAAGAATGGGGTCAAATTTTTCAAAATTTTTATGACCGCCTCATTGGAAATTGAAAGTAAGGAACACCATGCAGAGATGTATAATTGATAAATACAAAGTGAATAAGGTGGCAATGATTGCAAAAATAGTGACTATAAGATAGAGTCTATAATAATTACTGATCCTCATCAAATCCTATTGTTCTCTCTCTGCATTATATCAACGATTGCAGCGTGATTAGGAGTTTTGATTCCAAGTGTCTGAGGAAAATGGGGGAGGTCCTTTTTGTTAGCAGGGGAAATTATCAGGGGTAATATTAAACGTGCTAAAATACACTAACTGCAATATTTTTAATATTGCAGTGTGCACGCTGCAATATTAAAAATATTGCAGTGTGCACACTGCAATATTAAAAATATTGCAGTTAGCCCGATTTTACCACGTTTGAGTATCCCCCTGATGATTTCGTTATCAAAAGACCGTTTGGGTCTTACCCTTATTATTTTTGCCGCTAACATTTGTTTAAATTGAAATCCCACTATGTAATAATGTAATTTACAACTGAAGATAAAACTTTCTAAAATAAATAAACATTACACAAGAAAATTATTCCAGGAGATATGTGAACACAAAGGTATTCAATTTATTATACAACCTCGTTCCCAGGGTCTCTCTTCTTCCCGCCCCCTGGAGCGAGAGAGAGAGAGACCCTGGTTGGGGCTGGTCACGTGTCTCCCAGAATCTGGGAGATTCCAATTCGAAACTTATAAGCTGTCAGGATCTTTTGTCCCTATTTATTCAGTTATAAACGGCAGGCATAACATGAACAGCAAAATTCAAGCACTTTTCACCGCCAAAGAGATCGGTTGACGATAAGCCTGGGATGTTTTATCTGTTTTATTCCGGGTCTTGCTATAATCACAGGGAATTGTTTACGTCTTTTATATATATCTCGCAGTACAGATTCCTATTTTCAGCAAGAGGTTATGGAACATGTAGACAAATGCCATATTTATTTCACAGCCATAGCTGAAACCGTCGCGCACAGCACGAGCCTAGCCACTGTAAAGAAAACAAGACAACGTTACAAATACTGTCGACCCCTCCTTAGGATTATAATTGTCCAAGAGACACGTGACCAGCCCCAACCAGGGTCTCTCTCTCTCTCTCGCTCCAGGGGGCGGGAAGAAGAGAGACCCTGGGAACGAGGTTGTTTATTATAAATCGTAACTTGTTTACACCTCATACAAGGTTTCTCATTTTTACGAAATAACAATTTTAGTGTAATTAGTTCTAAGCACAACTGACTGATTACAAGCTTTTAAGCTTGTAGCTTTTAAGTTAAAACTTGTTTCTGGCTCAATGGATTTTTCCTTTAACTCCTTTTCTTCTTTTTGCTCACTGTACTTTTGTTCAACATCTTTCTTAATCCATTTTTCTTCATTTACCTTTGAGCTCCGCCGAAGCATCATTTTCCGAACTCTGCGTTATAAAAATCGCTGATTCGTCTTCCGATGAATCCTCCATGCTTCCAACAAGTGAGCTTGGCACTGAATAAAATGACTGAGTACTCTGGGTTATAAAAAATGCAAATTTTTGTGAACATTCTCGTCAACAATAAATAAATTCAATAATAATATTCACACATGATCACAGTTACATAATCCTCACAACAACTGAGGAATTGAGGGTTATGTAATCGCCACCGCACTGTCAGTGTACGTAGTCACAATAACTGCGAATTTCATTGTTATAGCTGTATTCAAAATCAATGTAACAGCCAAAAGGGCGGCTAAAATCGAAGATACAATGTATAGGGAGAACAATAGGATTTTATGAGGATCAGTTGTTATTAGTTAAATAATCTTCACAACAACTCAGGATTTTGGGGTTACGTAATGGCCATCGCACTGTATACGTAGCAACAATAAGTGCTAATTTCATTGTTATAGCTGTATTCAAATGAATACAACATCCAAAGGAGTGGCTAAAATCGAAGATACAATGCAGAAAGAAAACAATGGGTTTTGATGAGAAACAATAATTATAATAGATAATTACTGAGGCTCACAGCATTATAAGGTATATTGCAGTCAGCTTCGGGCTGCGCCCTCAGCTTCCTGCAATATACCTAATAATGCTGCGAGTCTCAGTAATTATCTATTAAATAATATTGCGCATAGAATAAGCTACAATGGGGAAGCAAAAGCTGACCCAAGTACCCCCATGCCCCCCCCCCCCCCCCCCCCCCCCCCCCCCCCCCTCAAAAAATAAAAAGAAAGAAAAGATAAGATAATAGACTGCAAAACAGTCTTTTTTTTTTCCGCTGCCTCGCTCACAAAGGTGCGAAGCGCTAAAAGCATCTGAAGCGTGGATACCCGCGCGCTTTACACGGTACGCCCGTAGGGCGTGTGAGGCGAGAAAAAAAAAATGACTGTCACCTTTCCATACAACGAATTTGTTCTGACCAGGGGGTTCAATATTATCGTTGAGATGTCAAAAATTGCTTGACAGCTCCACCCACATTGTACATTTGATACGGCTCGATGTCTTATTTTCGCGGGAAAATACATGGTAGCGTGTCATTGTTGATATGAGGGCTTTAGAGTTTTGGCTTTTCAGTTTTGGTTCTTTGAAATGTAAGGGCGTTCGGCTGAACCGAAACGTATGTTTGAGGTTCACTAAGGAAGTGTTCATTATTTATTGGGAGGGGGGGGGGGGGGGAAACGAAGTTTAACCCCCCTATATAGGGGGGGCCAGAAAGGTTTTACTCTGGGGAAGACGGGGCGCCAAAAAAGTTTGATGGTTTATATCCTTCGTGCAACACAGTATTAAATCAAACCATAATATACAATATCCTTCAAACTTCAGTTCGGTAGCAGAAAGGTTAAATTCATTCGACGTTATCTGCTCATCAATGTTCCTCTTTAGTGGGCAGATGACAACAATTGTCGGCCGTTCGACCGGTAACGAAGAAGCTGCAACATTTGGCGAGACCGAATTCTTTTCCAAAACAAAGAATTGATAAATTAGGCTTTTTCCAAAGCCGGTTGGTAGCACACCAAAAACATCTCTTCCACTGAGAAGCGAACGAACTGCCTCCTTTTGCTTTGATTTTAAAACAAATTCCAAATCTCTGGAAAGCGCATCCAGATCCACGTCTTTCATTTTCCTGAGAAGAGCTCGTTTTACTATGAAATTGACACGGCTTCGAATATCTTCTGATGAGGTGTGATGTCATCTTTTTTTACAGGTTGCGTCATTATTCAATCAATGGGAATTTTCCTTTCCTGGAGAAAAGGGAAATTTGAACGAATTCGTTGTATGGAAAGGCGACAGTCGTATTTTTTAGCGTCTCTCCCCAGTCCCACTCTCCATATTCACACTCGCTCCAGACCTTTCGTTCAAAGGCCGCGCGCATTCGTATGTCCAACGCAAAAAAATACGACTGTTTTGCAGTCTAATAAGATCACTGTATCCGCCTTTTGAACAACTAAGGCATGACAAGACATTTGAAAAGTTTGCAGTGCATAATTTGTCTAATTTATTGTCATGCCAATGTCTGTGAATTAATTTATTGTTATTTCCTCGCCCCGAGCGTAGCGAGGTTAATAAATGTGTCGCCCCTCGGGAGCTGAGCCGCTTGAATTCGAGTGAAAAATATATTTATATTTAGTATACAGCTATTTCAGTTAACGTTGTCGGATGAAAGCTCAAAGCTACAAGCCAAGATAGTTGGGAACGGCGCAAAAGAAACGTTTTTCCCGCTCGTCGCATCGCTCATTCGCGCCGTTTCTTTTCGTCTCGCCGCTCCCAACTACATGTATCTGCATGCTTGGAACAGGCGCTCGGTTTACTCGTTCGGTCTTGACTTGTAGGCTTTGAGCTTTGAGCTTTCACCCGACAACGTTAATTGACTGATAGCTGTATACTGAAGCAGTGGATAGCATTGTTGGCGCGCTCTGATTGGCTACTGAAACTCGGAATAGCAAGTGCTATTCACCTATTCACCTGTATATATACAGAATACTAATTAAGGTCATTATTTATTGTATTAATTCATCAACCCCAACATTTCCCTGCTGGCTATTCAAACCCTCCCCGTGCTTTCAACTACTTGGGATTATTATCGGGTATACAAGTATGTTCACGTGAACTTAATGCTGCGCAGAGATTGGACAGAAACCTTATGAATTATTAATGAATATTATAATTCCTCGCGAAGCGAGGGCCGAAGGCCCGAGCGTAGCGAGGTTAATAAATTTGTCGTCCCTCGGGAGCTGAGCCGCGTGAATTCGAGCGAAAAATATATTTATATATATATATATATATATTTATATACTTGATGGTGTCCGGCAGTTGCCTGGCAACAAAAATCGCGACCGCTGACAATGGCGCACTCATGTTTATTCATGGCGGCCGTTCCGGCGGCCGTTTACCCATTTACTCTCGGTGAAACACAACCAATTTTTGATGGAAATGAGAAAGAACAGCAAACACAACAACGCTGAATTCAACAAGTAGCTGGAAATCCTTGTCCGAGAAAATTAACTACCGAAACTCCGCTGAACGGTGACTTGAAATTCAGCGCGATCGAGCAACAAAGAGACAACGAGACCATAGATTACAAAGACTTCGAACAGCCTAGGCACACCGTTTGACTAGGTTCAAACGCCTTGACAAAACGCCGCCATTAGAATTCTGAACGAAACCGATCAGGAGAGGCGACACCGACTGGAACTGTTGGACAAAATGATTCTGTTTGTGGACGCAACGAGAGGCGGCAAGAATTACACGATCAGCTAAATACTCGTGACGAATATCTTTCATACCTGATACGGTAGGGAAAAGCAAACACTGATTACAGGAAAGACTCAGAGAAGAAGAGCGATTAAGAAATGTAGCTCAAATCACCGGCTTTTGGAAAAAAAAAAGATTTAAGTGGCTAAACTACTGAGAGGATAATCAAACACTGAAAAATAATTATCTTAGTTCACACTGTAATTTGATGTTTTTAGATATTCTCACTAAGGTCACTAAGGAACTTTTTAAATGATCAAAACTACAGATAAATGATCAAAACTACAGATCACACAGGTAGAAATGATTTCCCAAATATACAACATTTACATGATGTAGCATTGTGAATGAACTCAGTGAAATGTGCTTTGTATACATATACGGTATCTTGAGTTTACAGCATTCTTCATAAAATCAGTTCAATAACAAATAACATTCCAATGGTTTAGTTAGGAGAATTATTGTTTACAATTTGGATAAAAACATTTTGTTAGGAAAAAATAATTTTCTGTTAGCAATCATGGCCAGCTAATGTGTATACATGTAGGTAAACACATGACACATCAACATTACTGCTTCACATTTATTATTGGAACAGTGATCAGTATTTTGAATCTCCTCACAATATCAGTGTACGAGCAAGTACATAGATTATGCAAATTGAGAACCTCATCACCTTCAACAAGAGTTACAAATTCACTATAGTTATATGGCTATGTGAACTGTATTGACACCAGTAAGGAGAATGTACATCAACATAGTAACCTCCTGTGATCTCAACCATTCAAGCAAATACAGGATTGGGTTACCAATTATTTGATACCCAGTATATAGAACAAAAACTATAGCAGTATCTAAAGGGAACAGGTTAATTTGCAATGGGAGATAGCACTCACAATCTTTAAAAATGGAATTTAATTGAGACAATCAAAATAAACAGAATACCACTGCATATTGTCCTGAACCCATGTCCACAACAGCACTTATACATCCACTTTCAGACCAATTTTCCTTTTGACAAAAATTGGGGGGGGGGGGGGGGGGGGGGGGAAGGAAGGGCCTGAGGATCATTTCGTACAGACACAGTCCCATTGCAGTTACAGCGACCCACAGCTCAAAACCCAAAACTGACCAGCACCAGCTCCCATTTATTTTATTTTAGGAAGACAGGGCACAAAGTACAAGTTAAATGGAAGAGACTGGAACGAAAATGTCTCAACTTTAAATTTTGCGGCCATTGCCAGCAAGCAACCCAACCTTTCCATTTAAATCAGAAATTCCATCTCTCCCTCCCACATCGCTAAAATTTTGCAGTGCATCCTAGCTCCCCCGAGCTTCGCGAGGTTCTGCGAGACACGTATTTCTAGTTATATATATTTATATACTTGATGGTGTCCTGCAGTTGCCTGGGAACAAAAATCGCGACCGCTGACAATGGCACACTCTCATGTTTTGTATTCATGGCGGCCGTGCTGGCGGCCGTTTACCCAGTGAAAAAATGTTTACTCTCGGTGAAACACAACTGAGAAAGAACAGCAAACACAACAACGCTGAATTCAACAAGTGGCTGGAAATCCTTGTCCGAGTAAATAAACCACCGAAACTCCGCTGAACGGTGACTTGAAATTCAGTGCGATCGAGCAACGAAGAGACAACGAGAGCATAGATTACAAAGACTTCGAACAGCCTAGGCACACCGTTTGACTAGGTTCAAACGCCTTGACAAAAAGCCGCCATTAGAATTGTAAACGAAACCGATCAGGAGAGGCGACATCGACTGGAAGTGTTGGACAAAATGATTCTGTTTGTAGACGCAACGAGAGGCAGCAAGAATTACACGATAAGCTAAATACTCGTGACGAATATCTTTCATACCTGATACGGTAGGGAAAAGCAAACACTGATTAGAGAGAAGAAGAGAAGAAGAACGATTAAGAAATGTAGCTCAAATCGCCGGCTTTTGCAAAAAAAGAAAACATTTTAAGTGGCTAAACTACTGAGAGGAAAATCGAACACTGAAAAATAATTCTCTTAGTACACACTGTAATTTGATGTTTATTGATATTCTCACTAAGGTCACTAAGGAACTTTTTAAATGATCAAAACTACAGATGACACAGGTGGAAATTATTTCCCAAATATACAACATTTATTTGATGTAGCATTGTTTGTGAATGAACAGTGAGTGAAATGTGCTTTGTATACTGTACAAATACGAGCAGATGTAGAGGGCTAGTTCTGGGACACCATTTTTAAGGTCTCGCAGACCCCCATAGAACCTAAAATGAGTAGTTAGTCATCCTTCGTTTTTAAGGCCCCAGGACCTCCTTTCAGTCGGTCCTGGGGTAATTAAAAACAAAGGATGACTAACTACTCATTTTAGGTTCCATGGGCGTTTGCGAGACCTTAAAAAATATTTTCCCAGAACTAGCCCTCTACATCTACTACGGGCTCGCCCTCTTTACCTCGGTGAAAAAATCGTCAGGGCTACAACCGATTCGAGCAACTAAAACATAAACTGCCAAGGAGGCCACCATTCACCCAACCGAAGCCCTATGGAGCACTTGACGGGTGGTGCGTCACCAATTGAAGAAATGCATACCCTTTGTATATACCGCAATGGCACATCTTGCATTCAAACTTCAGAACCGTGGGTTTAGAAACTGGCTTCGCAGTTATAAAATGCAGCCTCCAGAAGACTTCAATGAGAGGGATCTACTTATCTTTCATAACATGATTGAGCCTGAGCTCCTTAGAGTGATTAGACATGAGTCAAATCGTCTGGGTCCTTTAAAGCTTAGTTACACAATGATGATTAAGCTCATGAAAGAAGGGAACAGAGGAGTAGAACGTTCGGAATTCTTCATAAGGCAGGAGGCCCCAATACTTATTAATATCTTTGATGAGAAAAGAGTTAAAAGAAGACTTAATAACGAGATAAATAGAAAAAGAGAGGAAGTCTCTGAATACGTTGTAAATGGTTCCGGCTGGACAGTTGAAGGGCTTTCTACAGTCTTTCTTGACTTTGCCAGATATGTACCAATAAAAGGCGGTTCGTACTTCCTTCTTCCTCCAGATCTCAAAGCAAAACATGCCTTAATAAACATCAAAAATAATGACAATGCTTGCCTAAGGTGGGCCATGAAGGCCGCAATATATCCCGTTGATATACACCTGGAAAGGACAAGTAAATACCCAATAGACGATGGATTTGACTTTACGGGCATTTCATTTCCAACTCCTTTACATGAAATACCGAAGGTTGAGAAGCTTAATAACATTGCAATCAATGTTTTAGGCTGGCAGAACAAAAAAGTTGTTACTTATCACGTTAGTGAGATGGAAGGCGAGGAAATTCCACGAATCAATGTTATGCCGGCATTACAAAGATAGATCCTCGTACCTTCGAATGCAGTAACCACTACTGCCTCGTAAAGAATATAGACAGGCTTCTTCACGAACAACACTCTAGAAACCACCATGTACACTTCTGCGTGAGATGTTTGCAAGGCTTCTCAACAGAAAGAATTCTCGAAGACCATCAAGGCTATTGCAGAGGAGCCTCAAGCCGCCCTGTAAGAGTCGAGATGCCGAAGAAAGGCGAAAATAAACTTCACTTTAAGAATTACCAAAAGCAGATGAAGGAACCGTACGTGATATATGCTGACTGTGAGAGTCTTATCGAAAAGATAGACGCACGCATCCCACCCAAGGAACAAAGCAGCACAACAAAGACCGAAGTCCATAAGCCTTAGCTTGTGGGTTTTCATTCGAGGTTGTCAGATCAGATGGAGTGGTAGGCCGACCCTACATATACCGAGGCGAGAACCCTACACGTGAGTTTTTAGCCGCCCTTCTTAAGACTGAAAAGGAGATTCGCGAGGCTCTCGAGAATAAGGCTCCGTTACAAATGACGAAGGATGATTGGAGAGAATTTAACAGAGCCAGGGATTGTCATATCTGCGGCAAGACTCTGATCATGCAAAATGCAAGGGACGAGTTTGAATTCTTCCACCCAGAAACAGGAGAGTACTGCGGCAAGGTACACAGGTACACGAAAGCTCATGACAGTAATAGTAGTTGCTACTCCGAGTTTCTAAAACTCACCACACAAGACGACGACGGAAACTATATAATTGACAAGTGGGCTCCAAGAAAGCCAAAGCCAGAGATAGAGTTCCCAGAGGACGACTGCAAATACTGTGACAGGCCTCTTCTGCGCGAATGTTATATGGACAAAGTAAAAGATCATTGCCACATCACTGGTAAGTATCGCGGGGCGGCCCACAACACATGTAACAGAAGTTACTTCAGAATCAACCCAAAGAAAATAATCATCCCAGTAGTCTTTCACAACTTGAAAGGCTACAATGCTCACCATCTGATGCAGCAAATCGCAGAGACCGGTTCTGAACTGAAATGCATTCCCACAACAATGGAGAAGTACATCTCTTTCTCTATGGGAAATCTGAGGTTCATAGACAGCTGCCAGTTTATGCAACAAAGTCTTGATAGCCTTGTCGCATCAAACAAACCAGAAGATTTCGAGATCTTAAAACAACACGAAACAAATCCAGTAAAAAGAAGACTTCTACTCCGAAATGGTGTCTATCCCTACGAGTACATGGATTCTTTCGAACGATTTGAAGAAGTGTCTTTACCACCGAAGGAGGCCTTCTACAGCAAGCTTAAAAAGGAGCATAAAACAGGTGAAGACTACGAGCACGCACAACGAGTGTGGGATGCCTTCGAATGTGAGAATCTCCGGGATTACCACGACATCTATCTCCTAACGGTCGTATTACTTCTCGCAGATGTGTATGAGAACTTCAGGAAGACATGCCTCAAGAACTATGGCTTAGACCCTGCGCATTACTACACCAGCCCGGGTTTGAGTTGGGATGCGTTGCTGAAACACATAGGCA
The DNA here is from genome assembly GCA_024195265.1 of Dendrophyllia cribrosa. Classification (NCBI taxonomy): domain Eukaryota; kingdom Metazoa; phylum Cnidaria; class Anthozoa; order Scleractinia; family Dendrophylliidae; genus Dendrophyllia; species Dendrophyllia cribrosa. Next base: position 49,787,583 of record JAJLRJ010000003.1, read on the forward strand.
TCGAGTTGGAGCTTCTGACCGACTACACAATGCAACTCTTTATCGAGAAGGGGACGAGAGGCGGCATCTCCATAGAGATGAAACGCTACTCTAAGGCGAACAACCCATACCTCAGCGACTATGACCCAGACAAAGAGAAGTCCTATCTACCTTAACTCGATGCAAACAATCTCTACGGTTGGGCCATGAGTCAGCCGCTTCCAGTTGGCAAGTTCAGGTGGGCCCGAACAATGCCAACCGAAGAGCAGATCATGAAGTGGGGTCCAAACAGAAAGCAAGGCTGCATCCTCGAGGTTGACTTAGAATACCCACAATATCTCCACGACAAACACAACTCTTACCCCCTCTCCCCAGAGGCATCCCAAGTTCCAAACGAGTGGATGTCGCCATACCAAAGATCCCTTGCAAGAGAGTTGAACCTGGGGAAGGACAGGACAAACAAGCTGCTCCTCACACTGAAAGACAAGAAAAGATATGTCCTTCATTACCTAAATCTCCAGCAGTATCTCAGTCTCGGAATGAAGCTAACAAAAGTGCACAAGGCGCTGACTTTCGAGCAGAAGGACTGAATGGAGCCCTATATCAGGCTGAACACCGAGCTCAGAAAGAAGGCAACATCAGACTTCGAGAAGAACTTCTTCAAGCTCATGAACAACTCAGTCTTCGGCAAGACGATGGAGAACCTTAGAACCAGAGTCGATGTTAGGTTTGTCAGAGCAGATGAGGAAGACAAGCTCCGTAAGCTACTATCCAACCCACTCTACGCAAGAAGTGCGGTCTTCTGCGACACTCTCGCCGGTATCCAGATGCACAGAGAGAAGATCAAAATGGACAGGCCAGTCTACACGGGCATGTGCGTGCTTGATCTATCCAAGACGTTGATGTACGAGTTCTATTACTTCTATCTAGATCGGAAATACGGCCCGAACTGCCAGCTCATCTACACTGACACAGACAGCTTGCTTCTAGAAATCAAGACGGATGATGTGTATAAAGACATGGAGGCCAACATCGACGACTTCGACACGAGCGACTTTCCGAAGGACCACTACCTGCATAGCCAGAAGAACAAGAAGGTTATCGGAAAAATGAAGGACGAGTGCGCTGGAGTACCAATCTCGGAGGTTGTGTGCTTGCGATCGAAAATGTACTCAATCTTGCTTGGAAACGAGACGAACATCAAAAAAGCAAAGGGCACGACCAAAGTTGTGACCAAGAAGGAAATAATGCACCAGAACTACAAGGACGCCCTCTTCAAAAAGGAGGCCTTCAAACACGGGATGGACATGTTTAGAAGTGAAGATCACAAAATCTACGGTGTGCATCTAAACAAGGCAACGCTCTCACCGTTTGACTCAAAGCGCTGGATTAAGGAGGATGGCGTCCACACGCTTGCATATGGTCACAAATATATCGGTGGCAACTGATTGTCTGGTGGCACAACCATCAACTCCTCACGGACGAAGCCCCGCTTGGGCCCATCGTAGTATAGTATACGACCGGTTCATTTGGTTTGGTAACAACCTTTTCAATGTTGTAGACCCTTAGAGACCAGATTGGATCGGTAGCCCGCCTACCACCCCCTTCCAGCTCGCCAGGCTGATACAAATATCTCACACTCACCCTGGGAGGGAGCTTTTTTTCGTTGACTCCCACTGGTCTAGAATAGGGGGTAGAGGGCTTGAATGAAACGGCTTTCTCTTTGATTGCTTGCGCAGGCTTCTTGCCAGTCAATCTGGTCACTTCATTGTTTAAGGCAGACACAACGTCTGGCAGCCTTTTGACCCATTCAGTCCATCTCTGGCGGAGGGAAGGCGCATTTCAACCGCATACTGGCGTCCAAACAGGCGTTCAGCCAGGGTTCGGTTGAATTGGACCCTGTGGATATCAACGCGCCCGCGACGAATAGCGGTTTTGTTATTCTCCATCTCTTTTGTCACGGCACCCATAAATTCGCGCCCAGGGTCGACCTGTAATAGTTGTGGCCATTTCAAAGGCCCGCGTCTGTAAATCTTCTGAAAGGCTTTTGAAACCTCTAGAGACTCTTTCGAGGTCAAGGGTTCTGCTGCGTTGTAACGGCTAGCCACATCGACAACCGTCAAAGCATATTTGTAAAGCTTTCTCCCATGAGGAAGTTTGTCGTGTGGCAAAAAAGTAGATCTGCTTGATGTACCGCATTGAGCGAGAATACATCAAACTTTGGCCGAGGGATGTAGCGTGGCGCTGGGAGGTAAATCTGCCAAAGGGCTTGTTTGACAAGCCACTTTTTCGCTACCTCATCAGAGACGCGAGAAGCAGAAGCTAGCTTTTTCACAGCGGCAATGCCTTTCCAATAGCTTTTAATTTGGGGCTATAGTAGATCTTTGAGAGTTTAGTTTCCATATATATTTAGGTTTTAAAGAAAGCGAAAAGCTGCATACCCAAGGGCAAGCGCGCCAGTGCCAATAAACAATAGCTCGCCTTGCTTCTGCTGTGGACTGGGTTTATACAAGTCAGAGAACACTGGTTCTTTGGGGGCTGCTATTTGTTGGTCCCTGTGGGTTTGATTGTAGAGCACAAACACTTGGTCGGTCTTAGCGAAGTTTTGTTTTGCTTGATCTTTGATCCGACCATTGGACACAATCCAGTCGAGGAGCTTTGTGCGGTCCTTCTCATATTTGGCATAAGCCGCCTGATAGTCTTCTAAGGCCTTGTCGTGCCTGGTCTTCTCTTCCAGTGCGGCTTGGCTGCTATCCCCAGACAAATATTTTGCCAGATAATTACCGCCAGTGAAAGTGGCTGCATTGAGAATTGCTCCACCAATCATTATGGCGATTGAGGCCATTGTTGTGTGTAAGTATATATATAATGGTTTATATTTTTACATCGAGGTTGGAAGGATTTTCTGGTCCTCATGGTATTTTTCAGTGCAATGCTCCCAGTCATGACATCTGTGAACTTCACGTAGTTCATCACATTCGAGCTGGGGTCAGATGTGAATGGCTCTTTGACGACTTTTTTAGCGACCCATCCAATACCGGCGAAAAGGCCAGTGATTGTGGCGGCATCGAGAACTGATTTCACGAGCTTGTTGTCAGACATGGTATATATATTGTTTTAAATTTTTTCTAGACTCCCCTCCGTGCGCTGGGGTTGTATGTTTTCGTTGATCAGCCGCCATATTGTTTTTAAAGCAGCTGTGTTGACACGAAGCAAAACAAGAAGAATACCCCCGATTGCAGCCCCGTTTACGAAACCTTGGATAATGTCAGCCATAGATGTGTGTGTGTTTTTTTTATTCCATCTCGCGAATTCCAAATTTTCGTTTCGGTCTGACTGGAGGAACAGTTTGGACATCATCTGCTGCTTCTGGTGGGGTTGGGGCTTTGTTGCGCCCAAGAGTTTTCATAATGGCTTCACGCTGGTAATACACCCCCATAGCGGAGACAATCAAACCACCAATACCCAGAATGTAGTATCCTGTGTTGCTGTTGCTGTTGCTGCTTGATGAGTCATTTGTCGAGTTTGGAGTGGGGTTTGGGGCGGGGTTTGGAGTTGCTTTGGAAGCTTGTTTTTTTGCTTCTTTAGCCAGACGGTTGCGCTCTGCTAGTCTTTTGCCAGAAGCAACACGACCAGGATGTTTTGCTGGAACAGTTTTTGGAACATCAGAGGTAACGTGCGTGTTGTTTGTTGTTGCTGTTTCTTCAGGTATCGTTGGTAACGATTGCACTGCTTGTGTCTCCATCAGTATATATATTAGTTTTTAATAAATCTGCAAAAGTGAAAGTTTCCTCTTCATGCGTGCATAATCCCTCGTCGATGGGGGGACCGTACATTGATAAACAGGCATTAAATGGTGTAGGCGAGAACCTAATCATCCTTTCTTTAGTGCCGTCTTCGTTTGTAATATCTTGATATGATACTCCTATCATCATATCAGCCATAAGGCCATCAAATTCCTCCTCTGTTAAAACAAACACATCGTCAAACAAAGGATAAAATCCTCCTGGTCCCCGTTTTAGTATTTGCCTTTCAGGCTGTGGAGAAAGTACCTGTTGCTCCTCCAAAGCCGGTGATCCTTGTGCGGCAGTAGCAGTCAGCGATTGTGCAGCTTGTGTCTCCATCAGTTTATATATGTTTTTTTTTAAAAATTACCTATCTCGTTCCGATCAGGTTCCTTTCAGGTTCTTTTCAGGTTCCTTTCGGATTATTTGTCAACTTCATCAAAGCCCTCTAGTGGGTAGCCTTCACTGTCTCTGGTTGGGTGTGTGAGTGGTTCGGGAGAAGGAGGAGGAAGAGGAGGAGGTGGCAGCTCATCAGACCTCTTTTTGAAGTCAATGTGTTTTGTAGTGATCAGAGCCGCATTGGCCACCGCTAACCATCGCCCACATCGCAGTGCAAGGCCGCCAGCAAGAGAAGACAATTCATGTTGTATCATATAGTCATTTTTGAGTTCTTTCTGCAGCTCATTCACATCGTCAATCGAAACAACCTTGCCAATTCCTTTGCTGGCAAGCATTATAACGCTGTCAATCAGAGACTCGGTCGTCTTGTTGCCGACATAGGCTTCATATCTTTTGTACAGCCTTTCAACCTCCTTGTCTGAAAGGCGTTTCACATGCTCGTGTGTTAGCTGGACACCGATAGCTTCTTTTCATTTGCCAGTCGAGACAAGAACTGCCAGCTTCTCGCGTTGAGCTGGAATGCTATCTTCAGGAATCGCTGGTGGCACGGAGCTATCAGGGACTGCCTCCAGCATCTGCATGACTTCATTCATTGCGGCCTCATCTCCTGGGTTTGCTGCCATCATGTATATATATTGTGTTTTTATTTTTTATATTTTCACTTCGATCCCATATGGATGCCGCAGAGAGAAAACTAGGTGGGAAAACGTGCGCTCCTTAACGAAAATGCGGGGCTCATTACCCACAAAACCATCGTAGGTCTTGTTGTGGACAAAGGTTGGGCACAACAGCACGATATAGTCAAACTTGCCCCTGAAGGGGCCACGGAGAAGGTTTATGAGATACTGTGTTTTGCCAAAGTTTGTTGGCCCAATAATTAGGGCATTGAAGGGCAGCTTTCGTGGGTCCATTCTCTATATTAATGCTTTTAATACTGAACCGCCTGCAGCTGTCTGTCCATGATGTTCATCTGTGAGTCGCTGATTGTGTAGATGTGGCAGTGCGCATTTCCAAAGCCGGAGGTTGTTCTTTCAATCTCAAGATGCACGCCGTCCTTTGTGTCGACGAGGCGTTGGCCATTACCGTGCAGGGTTGTGTCAGCCATTTATCTAAGATCGATAAGGAGGCCGAACTTGTTGTCAGTGAGATATTTGGTCAGAGTCATGTTGGGCCTGCCACCACTCTCTCGAGCTCTCTTCCCGAAGAGTCGGCCGACCTCTCTCCACGTGTCACTACCATCGATGCCGTTGTTGTAGACCCTGTTTGGAGAGCCGTTTATTGTGACATTTATTTTGGTGATGTCGGGATTGAAGTATTTTTCGGAGTCCCTGGCTCCTGCTGCGTAGGGCTCGATAAAGAGAAGAATGGCCTTGAGCGATCTGCGCTGAGGGTTGACCCGAAGATTCAACCTTTGGTCTGCGCCTTTCGCAAATGGCACCACCTCTTCTCGCATTATATGGTCGTAGGCGAACTCCTTTCCGCTAGAGTAAACGCTCGTTGCCTCGTCAGCCAGTTGTTTGCTGCGGATTGTCTCGTACTCAAGCTGGATATTTGTCAACTTGTATTTAAGCTTGGTTGTATCCGAACCCCTTAGAACCTGAGATGCCGGTGCAAGCGTTAGCTCGAAGTAAGATAAGAATGTTGTAGAGGGCCTGTGGGTACAAAACACCGTGGTCAGTCAAAATCTGGTGGTCCAGATTGATGCGTTATTTGTACACGATCTCCAGCTTATCTTCTGCAGCCACACCAGATCCTGTCTTCTTGTCACCGGCACCAAAGCGGATCTTGCACAAATCCACAGTCTGGATGCCCTCTGGCAGCATGTTGTCGCGCTCATCCACGGGGAGAAACAGATCCTCATATATTTTTGTAAATGTCATAGCCAACGGTGTCCTGGACAGTAGTTGCGGCAAATTTCACAACGAGTCTGTCAACCAGCGCCCGGGAAACATTCTGGACGAGATAGTTGTTTACGTGGCCGCCGGCAAGGTCGATGTTAAAAATCAAGGCAAGCGAGCTCGACCGCTTTGCCTCAGAGCGGTCAAATGTGATGCGCTTTACGGTGCGCTCTGATGTCATTGCACCAATAGTCTTCTCGTTGTGCGTGGGCAGGAGGTTTGGTTGAACAGCCATAGCCAGAATATATATATATATACTTTGTTACATCATGGAAGAAGGCATTGATGTGCCTGATAATCCTTGGGTTGACCATGGGATTGACCACGATGGCGATGACGAAGCAGAAGTTGACACAACACAGCCCTTTAAACCAGGCAGCTCATCCACCCAAAAACCCGGTGCTGGCGAGCAGATTGAAATGCATAGATTGCCCCACGAACAAAGTGGGATTGATGATGCTTCCGATGTCCCTCTTCTAACTGACTTCACAAATCCAGAAGGCAGAAGAACAAGACTTAATGAACTTTTGGACTGGTTAAAAGCGCGGGTTCCAAAAGTGGATCTCAAAAAGTTAGGTCCAGTTGGTTTAGGTAAAAATACAGAAAATGAAGGCAGATGAGTTAAATTTGGACCAAAAGGTGGTGAGACTAGGATTTTAAATCTGGATGGTACCATTAGTAAACCGTTCTTAAGAAATAACAAAGAAGCTCTTGGCCCAACCGCTGAAGAGCTTCTCGCTGAAGGCAGTGCAGAAATAAGGGAACAAGGACAAAGACTCAAAGAAGCAGAAAAACAACTGAAGGAGGCGGATAGGCTTGCTGTTGAACAACAAAAAGCAGCAAATGATGTGCAAAACATCAGGGACAGAATCGAACAATCTCAAGCTAAGATTGACGCCCAGTTAGAGGAACACGGTTCAAGCGTTGAGAGTCAAACTGAGATAGATAGATTAAAACTGCTGAAAAAGAATCTCTTCGGAGATCTTGAAAACCAGAAAAAAGAATTGGGTGCCCTTCAAACAATACAAAAACAAACAGACAAAGAGCAGGCAAAGGTTGACAAACTCAGAACACAACTTTCTGCCAAAGAGAAAGAAAGAAATGCTGTCGAAGCAAGACTAAACTCCACTAAACCACTGGATGAGTTAAACGAAAGAGAAGCCGAGCTTGAACGCCAAAACAAGGAAGACATGCGCGTGATAGAGGATGAGAATACTTCTCCCTCTGTCAAAGAAGCCGCGGAAGCCCGAGTTGCAGAGCGAGAAGAAGAGCTTGGAAGGTTAAGAACACAGGTTCAAGAAAGGGAAGAAGCCCTGCCTTTGAGAGAGAGGATCAAACATATCTTCAAAAAATATGGATGGACCTTGCAGGCGATTGTCCTCGCTGCTGGTTTAGTCATAGGGGCTGTGACGCTTTCTGCAATGAATGCCTTGAAAGCGGGGACTAAGGCTGTTGGAAATGGGCTTAAAGAAATGGCTGCTAATCCTTGCTGTGGTGGCCTTCTTGGTTGAAAAGACCATCAAACGTAAGAATTAGCGCATCCAGACAACAAAACCTGCCAAAGCAAGCGCGCCAGCGGCAACGACTGCCTTGTTTACGTGATGCGGCTCGATTTTGGTCCCTTTTGAGGTCTCTGGTGTTGGGTCTGGTGTGGGTGTGGGGGTTGGCACGGGGGTTGGTGTTGGTTTTGCGGGCTTCTCACCCAAGCCCTGCGCCTGTGTTGCTGTTTGTGAATAGGGTTCGATGGGTGGCTGTTTGGTGGATTGATTTTTGTTGGGCCCCCATCCATGTGGCGCAAAGAAGACTTTTTTGTGCCCAGATTAACATCATTGTTCACGCCAAGCTTCATCCCTTGCGTTGCCTCCTTGAAATTGTTGTTGTACCCGATCACGCTCTCTGTGTTGATAACCATACGTGATGGCATCAGCCAGCTTCCTGGAGCTGTCGCAAAGTCTAGACGCACTTTCGTTGCTTGGATGGCAAGCTGGTAACGCTACACGCTCGTTGCTATGTCGTTCAGTATTATTTCCTCCTCTAGATGGGTGAGGAATACTCTCTGCGTTTCGAATGCCCGGCCTCCTTTTCCAATAATGCTGCTGCGGGTATTGGCTTGTGAACCAAGAATGCAGTACACAAAGGCCTCGATTGATTGGTTCATACGCGCTAGCCCTGGCTGTGTTAGCCCCTGTGCATAATCTGGCACAAAGTGCTCAAATTGGGTGTCCGCGCCATCGTCGTTGCGAACGAAAGATATTCCATTAGCGCGATAATTAGGGTCGTTTCTGTCAGTCACACGCTCGTCATCGAATAGAGCGAGGTCGGGGTCTGGATAATCGTAATCGGTTGAGACGTTGCCCGCTCCATATTCGCCAATATACACATTTCTAAGACCGTGATTTTTGCCGTATGTGAAACGGAAGTCAGAACTGGGGTCGACACCGAACTCTATGCAAATCTTCTTGTACGCGTCGATGTTGTATTTATTGTCTTTCTGGTTGAATGTGGGGTCGTCTGGCAAAGCACTTATGCTTTGTTCCCCACCCATCTTGTAGAGTATTCGTCTTGTTGTGAAATAAACGTGAAACCTGTAAAACGACCGGAGCTGGGGGGTTAGGGATAGACTGGAGTTCTTATCAAACAGCAGGTCACGTGAAATTCCACATCCGGTTGTTGCACACCACAGTGCGAAGGAGAGTTGCTGTGGCCAAAAACTCATATGCGGCCCGCCGAGCCACTTTCTTCCATATTTCGCGGTTGTGAACGAATCAATGAGGGTTTTGAAATTCCAGCATGGGAAAAGATAGATGAGGACTTTAGTCATAAATTATCCTGTTGTCAGCCTCCCAATGAGAATTTATTTTGGACTACTATGGATGGGGTCCTCGTTCAGGAGGGAGTTTCAGAGATTCCCACCATACAGGACATTCTAGTTCCCAAAGAGGCGCCTGATTTATCTCTGTTGCGATTTCGAGATCCCAATCATTTTGTAGCTGGTGGGGTTCACAAAGACCCGTCCGCTTGGCGGAGGATTTTGATTAACCATCCACAGGGTGATCAAATACTTAAATGGATCTCGAGCAGAGTGGACGTGCTTGACTTTGTGAAAAACTTTTCGGGTACTTTCAAGGGTGAAACTTACGACTCGGATTTTCCTCCGCCTAAGTATTTCCAGAACCATGCATCATGTAGGAAGTTTTCTGCTTTCATTTCGGATTCGATTCTCAAACGTGTGACAACGGGTGCTGTCAGGGTTTGGGGTGAGGTTGGACTTGAAAAACCACCGTACTTGAGCCATCCAAGCCGCGATTGTGTTTAGATGCCAGGTTTCTGAACTTATGGATGAAGGATTGTCCTTTTTCGCTTGATAAATTGGTGGACGTGAAGCGCTATATCTACAAGGACTCGTATTTTACAAAATGCGATGATAAGTCAGGTTACGACCACGTCCACTTGCAGGAGTCCTCACAGGAGTTTTTTGGTTTTGAATAGGGTGGATGGTGGTTTGTCTCCACAACGTTGCCGTTTGGATGGAAAGAGTCTCCATTTATTTACCACACTATAGGATTGGCGGCGTCCAGTTATTTAAGATCATGTGGAGTTCCTTGTTCTTTGTACATCGATGACCGGCTCAACGTCGAGGTTTTTGCTCAAACTGGCCCTTGGTCCTTACCCGCCTCCGCTCGCACCGAAACGTTCAGGCTAAAGGCAGCAAAAGCAGCCATATTCATTGTTGCATCGTTGCTGATTCAGTTAGGATACACAATTGGTATTCAAAAGTCCGTTTTGTATCCGGTTAAGCGTATAGAGTTTCTCGGTCTTGTGGTGGACTCTTTAAAGCAAGCATTCGAACTTCCCGGGAGGAAAGTCGTTGCTTTCGCTGGCTTAAGGGACGAAATCTTGGCTTGTAAGAAAACGATCAATGTCCGCACTCTTCAACGATTCCAGGGGAAATGTATTTCCTTTCCTTTAGCGGTGCCTGGAGCTAAGTTGTTTATAAGAGATATTAGTTCAGCTATTGCTTCATCTCCTAGAAATGGACAAGTTAAGATAACCGATTCTCTTCGGGAGGAGATTTGCCATTGGCGTTTTCTCGATTCCTGGTCAGGCTACGTTCCTTGGCGTGAAGAAAGGCATGTTCGTTTATCGTTATCCACAGATGCTTCGGGGTATGGTTGGGGATGCGTCATGCATTTGACGTCAGGCGAACAATCCTTTAGGGATTATTGGAACCCACAGCAGGTTGGATTAAACATCTCTACCAAGGAAATGCTTGCCATCTCCGGATCCAACGCACTAAAAGTCACTCCAAAGCATGTGCGACTGAGATTGCCAGGTAGATGTACAGGTCGACAGTCAAGTAGTGATTGACACTTATTATGGTCAGGGAAGCAAGAGCTCCCCTCAACTGACGGCAGCGACTAAGGAGCTCTTCTTCACTGTCGTCAACCGAAATCTGCAGTTAGAACTGTTTCACATATCGTCGGCTCGAAATAAGGCTGATGGCCCGTCGAGACGCCTTTCTGCCTCGGATTCAACGCTTTCTCCGAGAGTGTGGCAGTTAATTGAAGATACTTTTGGTGGTCTCGGTGGTCACACATCTGATTTGATGGCATTGGATTCTAATGCACTGTTATCCAAGGAAGGAACCCCATTGCCGCATTTCACTCCGTGTCCTAGTCCACAGTCTAGAGGTGTGAACTTGTTTGCCCAGGACATTAACCATGTCGGACTTGCTATGGCCAACCCGTACTTTTTTCCACCATTTGGCTTGATTCCTGCTGTGCTAAAGTTCCTTTCTCAATTTCGAGTTCCATTCACAATTGTGGTTCCTGAGCTTTACCCGATACCATTCTGGTGGCCAATCCTGTCAGGTCTCTCTTGCAAAGCAATTTTTCTAGGTTCAGAGGGTGATTGCGATGTCTTGAGATACCCGTCCAAGTCCGGATATGTACCACGGGTCTGTCCTTTCCACCTTTGGGCATTTCGCGTTTCGAAATTTTAACCACCAGAAGCATGGTTCTAATCAACGAAGTTGTGCGTATTACTTGAACACTGTTTGCTTTTTGACTGCAGCCTCTGCCAAGAATTCCCAAGTTGTTCCAGCCCTCCGTGGCTTGTCCGCGCTGCCAGTACCCAAATGATGAAGGATTCCTCTTTTGCCAGAGTTGTGGCTACAATAGGAAGACGGTTGTACTGGACAAAGGTGACAACGTGAAACTCAAACATAATGTGGATGAAGAACAGATTGCAGCGCGAGTTAGAGAGTTGACACAAACGCGTAATACCACTCGATACGCGAAGCAGAAGACAGCCCTGGAACTAGAGTTTTCTCGGTTTCTGTTATCCTTATCGTGTCAGAAAACTTTAAGTACCGCTTTACCGAGTGATGTCGTGGCATTTCTCGTTTGGAAAGATCAGGATGGAAGAACTTTGGTTCATAAATCAAGCTGTGGGTTGGTTTTACAGCAGAAGCGAAGTCAGTGTGCCTGTCCCAAACGGTTAGCGTTCGGTACAGTAGACTCATTAATAGGAAAGCTTAGAGCAATTTTTGTCCAGCATGGTAGGGGCGCAGAATGGCACTCTGTATTAGGTGTAGGTAATCTGGCCTCTTCTAGGTTAGTGAAGGATTATTTGGCTAATGTTCGTGAGGAGCAGCTGAAAGCACGGGTTACTCCACGTCAAGCGGACCCGGTTCTGCTTTCAGATGTCGAGGTCCTTTCACGGTATATTCAGTCAAAATTACTGAACCCTACTTTAGATTCTGTTCAGGTTTTTGTGTTAGCCAGAGATCAGGCTTTCTTTAAGGCTCTATTTTTCTCGGCGGATCGGGCGGCCGATTTGTTAGGTGTCACCACTCAATCAATTTTGCGTTTTCCAGATGACTCTGGACTTTTGTTTAATCATGTATGGACGAAAACGTTACGGTCCGGGGATGCCAACGTTTTTGCATTCACGAGGGGCTCACATAAGATGGTTTGCCCGGTCTGGGGTATTGAGTTGTACTTCAAGATTTGTAGATTGTTAAAAATTCAGTTGTCTCCAGGTTTTTTGTTCCGCTCCGTGTCTAAACGTGGTACGGTAACGTCATGCACGTTGGGCTCTTCTGCAGCTCAGGCTAGGTTGGACGAGTACGTGAAACAGTTGCGGGGGAGTCTTTCGAGCAAGCGTTTCACTCTACATGGTTTTAGAAGTGGTGCCGCCATTTCAATGGCACTTGCAGATGTCCCCCTTAATGATATAATGGATCATGTCGGCTGGAAATCGAATAAGACGGCCCTCCGTTATATAAAGTTGAAACAGGTTCTGAATCCAGCAGGTTCAGAAGCAAAGTTAGCGGATCTAGATACGGACACGGGTAGTAAACACTATAAGGCAACCAATGAATTGACAGGTTTTGTCACAGCTTTTCCGGAATAACTTCTCAGTTCAAAGTGTAGCGACTTAAGTACTTTCACGTTAGTTTAGAGTGTTCTATATAGGTTAAGAGAAATATAGGATAAGGTTTTGAGAGGTGACAATGAATAAATACAGTGTGGGTGGAAAAGTGGTCTGACTACTCGCTGGGACGGTACGGTGTAGGGAGGAGTTGCGCTTCCATACCTCATTAATGACAATAACCAAGGCGGAATAATATACTATTACGCTGTGCCTGTTCCTATACGCTGTGCCTGTTCCTTTTACGCTGTCTGGCTTTTTGTTGTGCGTGTTTCTATTGAAAAGTGAATTTTGACCAACAGTCAACAGTCGTGAGAAAGTGCGCCCGCAATACTTTGCCAAAAGGCGCGTGCCAAAAGGCGAAAAAAAAAAAAAGAAACAAACTCGCGCCAAATACGATTTTTTTTCCCTAATTAAATCCTTGATCACTTCTATTTATTCCATAAATGAAATCAAACAATGAAATGAAAAAAATAATAAAAAATAAAAAAAATAATAATAATAAAAATCTCGTTACGCCGTTACCCGTTACGCCGTTACGCGTTTTACTAACAACCTCCGGTGCGCAAGTTCAAGTAGTTTCAAATTTATTTTCAGATGTATTGTCTAAATGCTGCAACGGTATTGGTCTGTTTACCAAATCTTTAGCATCCTTTGTTCTCAAAACACGTTCTGATTGGCGAATTTTCTTCCAAGTGGCCCGGTTCGAGTGTCCGCACTGTAAGTGATAATCTCTGTAAAAGAGGAGGCTTGACGACAACACAGACAGGTCTGTTCGGAGGAAAGAAGAGCCTCAATACTTCAGTCGAACAAAGAAATGAACGAGCTGATGGGGAGGTAAAAGGAAAATAAAGCAATTCAATAGAGATTTGACCCGAAAACTCATTACCGGAAAATTGCTCATCCAGTTCAGCTTTGATATGGTTAATAAGCGGAACGGCCACGTGTCGCTAATAGTACTGCTCCGGATTGTCAGCAGGGGCATTGCAACGATGGATCTGGCGACCAGCCATCCTCGGCATCGTAGGGTCCACACGTTACGTGCCACCCTCACTGCATGCTAATAGACATGCGCGAATTTCTCGTCCATTTTAGACGCTATTTCGTTGTAAGTCCTTTTGACATCTGCAATCTGGAAGCCATTTTACAGTGTAAATTCTCGCTATTTTAATTTGTCATTAATAAGGCTTTAATTTCTTTCTCTGACATTATTTTAAAAAAGAATAACGTTCCGTTCAAGATACCTACCTCTTGTTATGCCTTGATAATAGGACAATCACATGACTTTTGAAGGGCATATAGTTTATTTGTGGCCCGAGTAGCATCATTGGCGCCCGAGCGGAGCGAGGGAGCAAATGATGCTACGAGGGACACAAATAAACTATATGCCCGACAAAAGTCATGTGATTATCATTATTATCAATACACAAGGCCAAATCGTACAAATTCATTTAATAAGAAAAAAAATGTTTAACAGAAACAGGGCCGGTATCGAGAATTTCGTTCATACTGCGCTTACGTATGTCTTTATGCTTATGTTCTGGCGTTCTCACTTGCTTTTCGGCCGATTATGCTTATGCTTATGCTTGTGCTTATGCGCTAGTGAAAACCAGCCTTTAAGCCTGGTTTCCAAATTATCGCAACGATCGCAGTCGCTGCGATTCTTGCGACCCTTGCGATTATATGGAAACCAAAACGTTGCGATCCTTGCGATCCGTTGCGATTGCGATCGCAACAAATTTTTCTATCTCTGCGATCGCAATCGCAACGGATCGCAACGTTTTGGTTTCCATTTGATCGCAAGGGTCGCAAGAATTGCAGCGATCGTCGATCGTAACGATCGCTACGATCGTTACGATTATATGGAAACCAGGCTTTAGCAGACGAGTCTGACAAAAATCGTGAGATCGCTCCCTTGTCATTGGCTCGCTCGTCCAAACTCCCGTGCAAAGCGTGCGCACGTTAATTTCATTATTCATTTAAGCCTGGTTTCCATATAATCGCGAGTGTAGGTTTTTGTCGAGAGTCGAGGGACGAGGTTAATGTGTCAAGGGTCGAGGGTAAAATGTCGAGGGTCGAGAGTAAATGTCGAGGGTTAAAAAATGTCGGCGATTTTTTTTATTATTATGTTTTTTTTTTTATTATTATTTTTTATTATTTTTATTATTTATTTTTATGTTTTTTACCCTCGACTCTCGACAAAAACCTACACTCCTCGCGGTGAATGGCTGAATGAAATTCGTAGACTATGCCAACAGTCCGCGAGAAGACAAAGTAATAGTTCTAGTCACGCTCGTTTCACCATTTATTTACTGAATCGAGCAAGATTTTGACTTCAAGGCCAGGTTATGATAAAAGTGATTTCGCGGAATGTAAACAAGCGGCCCGAAGTGCAGTAGTCGATCACGCAAGCTTCATGTTTACTTCATTGTTAAAATAAATATTGAATGGAACTGAAAATTATAATCGAAATTAAAGACTGTAGGGAAAGTTTGGTAGCAGAAAATAAAAATTACTATGCGAATCCAAAAACCGTGAACATTTTGATTTGATTTTGACATTTCCTATTGTGCAGCAACCAATCAGAAGCGACTCGAAACCGGTTAGTCACGAAACCGCGCTTCTCGGTTTCCTTGCAAAAGAATCGTCGCCGCCTCGCTGTAGTTGTTTTTATTGCTAGTTTACCTTTCGTCTTTCTTTGTAAATGAAGTAGAAATCTGAGCGATTTTACTGTAACGGCTAAAACCAGACAGACGTTTAGTTATACGTTTGCCTCATCATGCTCAGTTGTCGCGTTGATCGGTTTGTCAGTGTTGTACATAACACTTGTATCGCAAAAACATTTAGCGAAAAAGCCGGACAATATGGACACATGACAGTTCCAGATGATTCATCCTCGGAGACCCAGGGGAAGTTAGTCGGGGAGGGACGAAGTAAAAACTCGGCAAAAATCAGCGCGACGAAAGTTTTCAAGAGCGAGCGAACGAGCCCCTGGGTTTCTTCACTTACCGAACCAGTTCCACGACCATTTGAAATCCCCGTCTCCGATTGGGCAGAAAATTTCTGGCATTGTATTTTTCTGCCCAATCAGCGAGCTGCATCTATCGCGCCATTTTCGTGCCTTCTTACGCGAAGATTGTTTTTCCTTGATCGCCATTGCGTTGCTCGTTCAACTGAGGCGGCTCGCTTGGAAAGTTTTTAAAAAAAACATATGGCCTCAAAGCCGAGGATAATCGCGAGATTCAGCATGGCCGCATCGAAATCAAACACTCACTGTCACATTCAAATGTATTGTATCCTTTCAACTCGTAAGTTGTTTTTTTGCCGAAGATACACTAAAAGTTTTCGAAATGTACGCCATGCAGAGTTCTATGAAACCTGAAATATGAATGAATCACTGATCACAAGCCGGGTAACAATTTTGACCACGCAAACAAACTTCGAATGCATTCAACAAAGCACAAGAGCAGGTTGTGAAGAATGTGGTTGTAAACACCTTAAAGGAAGTTGATGCTTTGCAGGAAATTCCTGGCAGAACCAGAACACACCATGGAATTGGAACACTTCCAAAAGATCCAATTTCAAGCCTTCAGATTTTAAGGACCTCCGGCTATGGTTGGACAAGCATAAGGGACCGTTCATTATTTATGGGAGGGGGGGAATGGGTGAGAAATTAACAAATTTTAATTTTTTTCTGTTTCATGTTCCCACCTTAGTGAATCTGGATTTTTTCAGCCCCCCCCCCCCCCCCCCCCTGTTCTGTTGGGGAAGAATTTCAATACCCTCCCCCCCCACTATTAATCTGATTTCTATAAAATGAAAGTTGTATTGTATGTATCCATACATATTTTTGTGGGGGCATGATGATGTAGTGGCTAGCGTGTTGGTTTTCAGATCTAAAGTAGGTGAAAATTTGGGGGTGACTGAATTGCTGTCTTGATGGTGTAAATTTGGGATATGATGGGCCTTGGGTATGATGGGAATGAGAATATGGAGGAGACATAAACCTGTATAAACCAGACACAAAAACAATAAAACCATAACATGTTGTAACAGGAAATGAAAAAAAGTTATAAAAATAATTTTCAGTAAATTTATTAATAAATAGTTATTACAACTTATGGCATTTTGACTCTTGTGTGGTTTTCTTTATCGAAGCAATTCAACCACTTGGTCCACTGTGCATTTGAAGAACTATAGTTAAGACTTTAATAGTTGTTTATTGCTATCACAACCGAGACTCAGCTGGGCTGTATAAAGATTTATTGCAATATACAAAACCACTGCTACTGAGCTTACCCAGAAACCGGGAGTGGTGCACGTGGGTGGGTTGACTCACTTACAAGGATGACAAGGGACGAACTGATAACTACAAAATAGTACTAACAGTTCTTCAACTTCATGTCCATGTAGCAGATCAGGAAAATTCCTTTGGCGAGGGTTACAGATACTAAGGGACAGACCATTATTTTTTGACAGGGGGTGTTGGAAAATTTTGAAATAAATTGTTTGCAGAGGCTATAAACACTGAAATAAATTGTATGCAAGCAAAAAATAAAGAAAAAATTGTTTGCTGGAAGTATGGCAGTTGGACGGAGACAAAATAAATTGTTAGCAGCAGGTGCCGCATATAATTTTTTTTATTTTTAATTTTTTTTTATTTCATAATAATCACTACTAGATTACAGTTTAGGATATATATTAAAAATAACTAGTAAGTAAAGAAAAGAAAAGCAAAAGACAGTGCTTTGTGTGTTACAAACAAAAGACAAAAAAGTAAAAGTTGCAGCAAAAGTCATTAGAAAAATAGGGCTTTGCGGAACACTGCAAACAATGTTTGCATGTGAAAATTTTCCAACACCCCCATCAAAAATTAATGGTCCGTCCCTAATTAATACTTTTAACGTCAATCACTAAAACCCTTCAGTTTAATACTGTTACAATCTAGTAATATGTTTAATGATGGGTTAAAACTTTAAGCAATGTCGTGTACAATCCACCGTAGGAAAAAAGATGGCGGCTGGTACATTTACCCATAATTCTTAGCGCACAAAAACCTTAACAACGTTCATAAAAATGTAAAGAAAAGTTATAAAATCTTCAAACCTAGTCTACACATATTGTAAAACAAATATTGTAAAAATTGGGCTTTCTTTGTGCCTAATGTGCTGTGTTAGGTCCTTAAGGTATTGTGGTAAAATGAACAGCCGCCATCTTTTTTCCTACGGTGGATTATGGCAGTACCAAATAAAGAAATTAAAATTATAAATCATGCTCCATGACTGCACTAAAATACTGTGCAAGGCTGTGCTCTTAGAAGAATCATAGAGAGCCCAAAGGCTCCTAGCCATAGCCTGTTTCGCGGATACGGCAGCCATATTGATTTTGTCCCCAGGGCATCCCATAATGAACATTGAAAACAAAGGAATATATTAATTTAAATGCTCATTATGGGATGCCCTGGGGGCAGTTTCCCGTATCTGCGAAACGGTCTATGAAATCTGGGGTGCCCCGCTTTTATTGGTACACTGCAGTTATGTTTTCGCTTTTTTATTTAAGACATCTGTTCAAAATTTTAAAACCCCCCTCCATAACAAAAACATTTCCCCCAGGACCCCCCCTTTTACAGTGGCTAAAATTTCAGGTCCCCCCATTTTCTCACCCATCCCTCCCCTTCCATAAATAATGAACGGTCCCTAAGAGAAGCTGGGTCAATCATTACTAAGACATTTTGAGAGCTGTTACTATTCATTCTTTTTTTTATTTAAGCTGAAGTTACAATGTATAAGCTTACCTCTTTTTAAAATTCGCACGAAAAGCAAGTCAGGAACGTTAACCGCGTGGCCCGTGTAAAGGAATATTCTTTTACATGGAAAGTTTCTGTTGGAGATTAGCTATCCACTGCCCGGTAATAAAACAGGGGAATTTTGTTTTTGGTCAACCAAACAATTTTTATAATGATTTCGAGCGCCAGTGTCCACTTCGTGTGTATCTTTTTATGGCGTGGGTCTCAAAGGGCTGCGGCGTACTATTGCAGTCTTTGTCGTATAGTATTCCGGCTTGTGATCAGTGATTCATTCATATTTCAGGTTTCATAGAACTCTGCATGGCGTAGATTTCGAAAACTTTAAGTGTATCTTCGGCGTGGGATTCACCACGAAATGCAGACTGTTTCTCGAGTCTACCAAAAAAACAACTTATGAGTTGAAAGGATACAATACATTTGAATGTGACAGTGAGTGTTTGATTTCGATGCGGCCACGCTGAATCTCACGATTATCCTCGGCTTTGAGGCCATATATTTTTTAAAAAACTTTCCAAGCGAGCCGCCTCAGTTGAACGAGCAACGCAATGGCGATCGGCGATAAAGGAAAAACAATCTTCGTGTAAGTAGGCACGAAAATGGCGCGATAGATGCAGCTCGCTGATTGGGCAGAAAAATACAATGCCAGAAATTTTCTGCCCAATGGGAGACGGGGATTTCAAATGGTTGTGGAACTGGTTCGGTAAGTGTAGAAACCCAGGGGCTCGTTCGCTCGCTCTTGAAAACTTTCGTCGCGCTGATTTTTGCCGAGTTTTTACTTCGTCCCTCCCCAACTAACTTCCCCTGGGTCTCCGAGGATGCAGATGATTAGTTTCCCTGGAAAAAGTGAATTTTCGAAAAAGCTACTGAGCGAGGACAAAATGTTAACTTACGGAATGCAAATATGTAACTACAGTACCGCTATTAACTTGCCGTAAACTTGTCAACTTTTATTCCCAACACGGTAAGTTTTACAGCTACTACACAACGTTTCTTTTGCTTTAATCTCTCGCTGATCAGCAGCTAGCTACTTTGCCGTGTGTGGCTAATTGCAATACGGCCTTGCAAAATATTCGATGATATCTGGTAATCACAGGTCACCAGATGAGCTGTGGATCGAAAAATAATCGCCACCTGCAATAATCTTAATAAAATTTGAAAATCTGACCCGCTGTTTTTTTTTTCTTTTGTTTCTATAGGCTTTAAATTTCTTAACTTCCGAATCGAACCTTGGCCGTTTGGGCGATTTTATTCTCAACGAAATGTCACGGGGCAAAGCTTTGAACGGCGTGACATGACCGTTGAGAAGAAAATCGCGCGCAAACCAATCAACCGCAAAAGCAGAAAAGACAAAAATCTTAAATTTTTGTGTCTGGCCAAACAGATGCTCGATGGCAAAATGTTTCCAAAGCTCCAGTGCTCTGAATATTTACTGTCGGTACGGTCTCGAGTGGAATGCCTACGCGACTCCCACACGCGAGTTTTTTTTCTTAAAGCGTGGTTCACACATACGACATAAGCATAAGCAAGTGTAGTGTGAACCAGAGTAACATAAGCATAAGAAAATGGAGATATTTCCTTTTTCTTATGCTTATGCTTATGTTTATGTCGCGTTATCGTAAATGTGAACCGGATGGCATAAGCCTAAGCATAATGAAACGGCAGCGGTATCCGACGTTAGCAGAAAAAAGAATCCAGACTTGGTGTATTAAACTAGCAGTTCCAAGATAGCTTCTTCTTCTTCGTCGTCGTCGTTGTCGTCGTCTTCAACATCATATTCAAACACAGAATTTTATGAGAAACTCGCCGCGGCAGTCCGCAATTTTCCCTGCAGCCTATACGACAAATTGTCAGGAGATTTTGAAGACGCAAATAAAAAAATAGCTTGCCTGGAAACTCTGGAAGGATGTGGCGGAAGCTGTTGGCATCGAGAGTGGTAAGCTTGCATGATTTAACTGAATAAAATTTCATTTTTTAAAAACAGCTAAGCTTCGTCGCCATTTTGAAAGTCTTAAGCCCAATGCGCTTGCGTATGTCGCATTTTTATCTCGTTAATGCGCTTGCGCATAAACGAGATGTACGATTCACAACGAAAAAAAGGGGCAAAAGTTGTCAACAAAGGTTCTTTGTTTAGTTTTGTTAACATTTGTCCGGGGGGGTTACTTATTTCTTTTTTATAGAAGCTATATTAGGGCACCGAGGATACGGTGGGTTAAACAGGTTAGGATTTCAAGAAGTGCGTCACATACCGCCACTAAACTTTTTGAGGGGCACCCCCGGACCTATTGTTAATTTCCCTAGGGTATTGAATTGTCATGAACTTGTTATGTCTTACGTTACGTTACCACAAAGGTATTACAGTTCTTAGAGCTATGACCTCACCACAAGGGTATTACAGTTCTTATTTACAGTGATTTGCGTGAGTTGCGCTTTGACATTTTTCGCGTACAGTTCTCATTTACAGTGATTTGGGTGAGTTGCGCTTTCCGCGCTCGACGAAGCTAAGAAATTTCACCCTGTATCTTTGTTTGCTTTTTGAGGTTTATAGCTGACATTTTCCGCGCTCGACGAAGCTAAGAAATTTCACCTTGTATGTTTGTCCGCTTTCTGAGGTTTATACGCGGGTTTATAGCAGAGTTGTTTTACAAATGTTTTAAAGCTATGACCTCATCGCCTGACAGATTGTTTCTTATCTTGGATTTATTGTTTTTGTGGTTTTAAGCACTTAAATAGAAAATTCTAGAAATTGGCAGGAATGTTCTGTGATACCTTGTCTACTCGGGAAGATTAACCGCGAGGAGCGATTTTTGAAGTCGCTTAGCGAGTGACAAGTGGAAATGTCGTGAAAAGAAAAATTGTCAGGAATGTTCTGCGATACGTTGTGTACCCGGGATGACTAACCCTGAAGAGCGATTTTTCAAGTCGCTTAGCGAGTGACAACCGGAAATGTTCGTGAAAAGAAAAATTGTGAGGAATGTTTTGCGATACGTTGATGACTAACCATGAAGAGCAAAAGAGTTGGTTTTCCAATTTGCTTAAAGTTAAGCGAGTCAGCTTAATTGAGTTAAACTCTAGTTAAATTTAAGCCACCAAAGCAGGTAGCTTAAGCGAGTCGGCAATTAATTTTAGACAATAAGAAGCAACTTGTGGTCATTTATCTGACAAGGCTGTCAAATCGGAAATAAAACACGCGTTTTATTTTCATGCGTTGCTCGTGAAGGGGCCTAATTTGATTGTATTATACAATGGATTTGCTTTTCTGCAAAATTAACGTTAATGTCCCTTTTCAGTAGTCATTGGAATACTGAATCATTCCTATTACGGTTTGATTATTAAAGAGAAATTTCAATTTTGAATGGTTATTAAATGTTGAGGTGTCATGATTATGCAATAGTATGCAAGAGAGGTGAGATTTTGCGTATTCAGCTAACTAAAAATGTTCCCGTTTGATTGTGCAAGAGTATGGATTTGGCTTTTGTTCTATTTTGGAACACTGAATCATTGCCATTACGGTTTGATTATGCAATAGTATGCAAAAGACGTAATAATTTTGCTGATTTAGTAAACAAAAGTTTATCAAGCAAGCATTATAAGCGATTTCAGCGTGTTGATTTTTTTTTAAACGAAAAATATTGGCACTATATGGGAGCTAATTGACAAAACAAACAAAAAGACAATGTATTATTTTAGTGGCAAGCAAGACAGAGAAAACGTTCTCCGCTTATAAAAAGAAGAGGAATATCAATCAGTCGGTGTGTTATTCCCATCACATTCAAATCGTGAAGCGGACAAGACAGATACCTTAGAGTGCTCAACGTAGCTTTATCGCATTGAAATCCTGACGCAAGAGAGTTGCCTTAGAGTGCTCAACTTAGCTCAATTAGCAAAGAATATAGCAGACTTAAAGCAAGAAAATATATATTGAAATCTATTATTTCGTAAAACAAAATTATCAATTGTTTATAATGGTTGGTTTTGGTGCTTCAGGCGGCACACACCTACCCTTAATTGTCGGGAGTACTCCCCCCCCCCCCAGAATATGTATCAACAATTCACTTCCAAAAAAACACGCTTTTTCCAATTCTATATTACCTTAGGTTATTGCATATTCACTGCCTTCCTAAATTTTAGACTTGCCACAAGTGTACTGCGAAGTGTAACAATAGAATCCGAGCCCACAACGAACTCTGCCGATTTTGACCCGATATTCCTCGATCTTAACTTTTTTTTTGTTTTGGAACCTCGTCGGTTGTTCAACGTTTGTCGAGGATAGCTTCGCAACCTCGTCGGTTGTTCAACGTTTGTCGAGGATAGCTTCGAATGGCCCGAATCCAATTCCCTCAGAAGACTATCAGATTTCTAACAAATATGGCCGGCCGTGAACTCCACGCTTTCATTTTGTAGACGTTCATTTTGCATAACCGGAATGAAAGCACGCCTTTTAAGATCTCGAAATGGAAAGAAAAAGTCCTTTAGAAGATCTCAGTTTTTGCCTTTGTAGTGGTGGTTTGAGAGCTGAAAGCGATGAAATTTGTCACAAGTGAGGACATGTCTTCTTTCAGAATTTATACTCGAAGCGGCAGGCTTTACTAAGAATTTTCAAGCATTCCTGGAAAACTACGGTAAAGAAAGTCACATTTTTTAATGTCCATTTACTATGTAAGAAACATTTCATAGACTGTTTCTTTGTCTTATTAGTAGCTTTTGACAAATATTTAGAAAACTTGACCACAATCGGTCGAGCGAGAAATTCGCCAGATGCTGAACAAATTTGCGTGGCCGACAGTTTGCGTGGCCGACAGTTTCCTTGATGCGATAATTTGACGCGTTTTCCTCTTGAGACTAAACTAAATTGGATAAGAATTGCATTCTATATACACATGAAAAGTCGGAAATTTTAGAAAACACTAGATATAATAAAGTAGGTTGCTGAATTTAAATATTATTTTGTGATGTTTATAATATAATTCGCAGACGCTAGCGCTGCAATTAGGATAAATAAATCGCTAAGCCTTCCGGAAGCAGAAAATCACTGAATTCTGATAAGCGTTTAACTCTTTTATTCAAGGGAAAGACATTTTCATTCAAGGAAATATTGTGTATTTGCGACAACACTTTGAATAAACTATGAAGCCAGGAAAAACTAATACATGGCAAAATCAAAGCAGTTATTAGGAACTAGAAAAATTTCACTTCGATTTAGTCTTGAAATCACGGGGGGGGGGGGGGGGGGGGGGGGGGCGGGTTTCATGATGCGTCACGCAATATTTATTTTTAAAATGTTTCACCAATTTATAGCACTCGTCACCACGGTTTTGAAAATTATAAAAACAAAATCTTCTGAATGCGATTACATATATATTTTTTCTCATTACCTGTAAATTTAGGGCTTCCAAAACTTTATTGCAAATCCGGGCAGGAGAGGGGGGTCTCTCGGCTTGGAAATCCAGGGGGCAAGGGAGGGGGGAACCTACGATAATCTAAGTAATAACAGGCGCAGTAAGCTACATGCAGTCATAGACTGCCTATTTTTTTATTAACCTCACCTTCTAACGCATTAACGAGATGGCTTGAAGAGCCCTTTGATTTATGTTTACATCACAAGTGTGAAGATCTTTATGCTTATGCTTATGTTTATGCTTATGCTTATGTCGTATGTGTGAACCAGGCTTAAGAGCGCCTGTCTGTAAAAACCAAACATATCGCGGCAAGTGATAAAATTGGATTCTTTTGATATTTTAACGTTAGATAGATTAAGGTATAACAAAAATTACTGGATACCTTTTTCGGCCAAATATCTTTTAATTTTAGAGAAAAATGCAGAAAACGAAATCACGTTAAAATCGTCATTTAAGGCGGAAAATTATTGCACAACTTTGACAGTCTCGCTTACAAAAACACGTAGCGCTACGGCATTTAAAACATGAAAATCGTATTTTGCAATCTTTAGCTATCTAGAAGAGCGATTTATGGAATTATTATGTTGTTCTTTGCGTGCAAAATAATTTTATTTCGAAGACATACATTTTACTTCTTTAAAAGAACCTCGTAAACAAAACAATTTTTCACCATGTGCTAAACCTTCAAACGGATTAAGTTTCTGTTGGTTAATTTTTATAAAGATGATCTCAAGATTGCTGTAAAAATTTCCTTGGGCAAATGATTCAGAGCGATGCGAGAGCATTTCAAAGTTCGTTAAAATTGAGTTATTTGATACGAGGTCAACAATCAATTTGCGGGTCACACAAATATTCTAACTTCTGCTTTTGTGTTAACCCATTATGAAATTAAAATAGCCACATTGAAAAACATTGAAATTTCCTTACCTCATTTGCGGTAGAAGACAGATTCAGAGACCATTTTTGTGTATAAATCCCTTCTTTGTTCATCGTATTTTTAATTTATAACGTCTGATGCACGCCGACCGCGGTCTGCCATGCAAAGTCGCACGCAAACCTCTGTTAAACTTTGGTTGTTTCTGTAGGTACCGGAGCACAATATACGTCATCAAAATTAACATAATTTATTTTTGTGGAGTCGTTGTATTTAGAAAATAAATTCTGTAAATTTCGATGACGTATACTGTACTAGATAATCATACAGTCCACAGAATTCCACAGCAGTCCACAGGTCCACAGTTCACAGTAGATATGTCCACAGCTGTCCACAGGTCCACAGTCCACAGTAGATATGTCCACAGCTGTCCACAGGTCCACAGTCCACAGTAGATATGTCCACAGCAGTCCACAGGTTCACAGTCCACAGTAGATATGTCCACAGCAGCCCACAGGTCCACAGTCCACAGTAGATATGTCCACAGCAGTCCACAGGTCCACAGTCCACAGTAGATATGTCCAAGCTGTCCACAGGTCCACAGTCCACAGTAGATATGTCCAAATTGTCCACAGGTCCACAGTCCACAGTAGATATGTCCACAGCAGTCCACAGGTCCACTGTCCATAGTAGATATGTCCACAGCAGTCCACAGGTCCACAGTCCACAAGAGATATGTCCACAGCTGTCCACAGGTCCACAGTCCACAGTAGATATGTCCACAGCAGTCCACAGGTTCACAGTCCACAGTAGATATGTCCACAGCAGTCCACAGGTCCACAGTCCACAGTAGATATGTCCACAGCAGTCCACAGGTCCACAGTCCACAGTAGATATGTCCAAGCTGCTCACAGGTCCACAGTCCACAGTCCACAGTCCACAGTAGATATGTCCACAGCAGTCCACAGGTCCACAGTCCACAGTAGATATGTCCACAGCTGTCCACAGGTCCACAGTCCACAGTAGATATGTCCACAGCAGTCCACAGGTCCACAGTCCACAGTCCACAGTCCACAGTCCACAGTAGATATGTCCACAGCAGTCCACAGGTCCACAGTCCACAGTAGATATGTCCAAGCTGTCCACAGGTCCACAGTCCACAGTCCACAGTCCACAGTAGATATGTCCACAGCAGTCCACAGGTCCGCAGTCCACAGTAGATATGTCCACAGCAGTCCACAGGTCCGCAGTCCACAGTAGATATGTCCACAGCAGTCCACAGGTCCACAGTCCACAGTAGATATGTCCACAGAAGTCCACAGCAGTCCACAGTCCACAGTACATATGTCCGCAGAAGTCCTCAGCAGTCCACAGTCCACAGTAGTCCTCAGGTCCAAAGATCCAAAAGTCCAGAGCCCACAGCTAGTTTCCAGGTTCTCCTCTGTCAGTTCAAAGATGGCAGCTGGATAGCAACATTCTTCGTGCCCTTGGTCCACAACTTGAGAGATAGTAAGGTAATACACAGCTCCTAGTATCGGACTGTTAGTTATCTTTAAAGGTACCGGTAGTTGATATTACGTGCCAAAATGTCATATTATTTACCTCATTGGAAAGGAGTTCAAAAAAAATCCGAACTTCCCTTTCTAAAAATCCGTCATCTTTACGGGGGGTGGAGGGGGCGGGGGGGGGGGGGGGGGGGGGGGGGGGGGGGGGGTGGGTTGCGAAGGACTACAAATGGAACGTCAATTTTAGGAAAGGCATCCATATCACCACTGGCATCAAGTTCGGTCAAAACGGTCATGTAATTATATTATAATAATGTGTATTTTGTGGTCGGTAAAAAAATAAAATCAAAGCACATGCAGTGATAGGATGATTCAATTTATACATTACATAATTTTTATTATTATCATATATGAGAGGAATTGGGCTGCATGCCATGCGATTTCGAGGTTTGGACTGGCTGTCCACTCGCCTCGATTTCATGCGCAAAAATTGTGCTTTGATGATGCGCAATTATCCTCGCAAATAGCAATTAGCCTCGTTTTGACGCGCGTACTCAAGCGGTAACGCCTTCATCTTTCGTTTTCGCTTTCGCTCGCGTCAGTTCGCTGCTCGTGTGTGAAACGGTTGGCTTTGGTTACTTTTAGGGGTGCCGCGCTATATAGCGAAAGCAACTGCATTAGTGGAACGGTTGGCTTTGTTTACTTCTAGGGGTGCCGCGCTATATAGCGAAAGCAACTGTATTAGTAGAACGGTTGGCTTTGTTTACTTTTAGAGGTGCCGCGCTATATAGCGAAAGCAACTGTATTAGTGGAACGGTTGGCTTTGTTTACTTTTAGGGGTGCCGCGCTATATAGCGAAAGCAACTGTATTAGTGGAACGGTTGGCTTTGTTTACTTTTAGGGGTGCCGCGCTATATAGCGAAAGCAACTGTATTAGTAGAACGGTTGGCTTTGTTTACTTTTAGGGGTGCCGCGCTATATAGCGAAAGCAACTGTATTAGTGGAACGGTTGGCTTTGTTTACTTTTAGGGGTGCCGCGCTATATAGCGAAAGCAACTGTATTAGTGGAACGGTTGGCTTTGTTTACTTTTAGGGGTGCCGCGCTATATAGCGAAAGCAACTGTATTAGTGGAACGGTTGGCTTTGTTTACTTTTAGGGGTGCCGCGCTATATAGCGAAAGCAACTGTATTAGTAGAACGGTTGGCTTTGTTTACTTTTAGGGGTGCCGCGCTATATAGCGAAAGCAACTGTATTAGTGGAACGGTTGGCTTTGTTTACTTTTAGGGGTGCCGCGCTATATAGCGAAAGCAACTGTATTAGTGGAACGGTTGGCTTTGTTTACTTTTAGGGGTGCCGCGCTATATAGCGAAAGCAACTGTATTAGTGGAACGGTTGGCTTTGTTTACTTTTAGGGGTGCCGCGCTATATAGCGAAAGCAACTGTATTAGTAGAACGGTTGGCTTTGTTTACTTTTAGGGGTGCCGCGCTATATAGCGAAAGCAACTGTATTAGTGGAACGGTTGGCTTTGTTTACTTTTAGGGGTGCCGCGCTATATAGCGAAAGCAACTGTATTAGTGGAACGGTTGGCTTTGTTTACTTTTAGGGGTGCCGCGCTATATAGCGAAAGCAACTGTATTAGTGGAACGGTTGGCTTTGTTTACTTTTAGGGGTGCCGCGCTATATAGCGAAAGCAACTGTATTAGTGGAACGGTTGGCTTTGTTTACTTTTAGGGGTGCCGCGCTATATAGCGAAAGCAACTGCATTAGTGGAACGGTTGGCTTTGTTTACTTCTAGGGGTGCCGCGCTATATAGCGAAAGCAACTGTATTAGTAGAACGGTTGGCTTTGTTTACTTTTAGGGGTGCCGCGCTATATAGCGAAAGCAACTGTATTAGTGGAACGGTTGGCTTTGTTTACTTTTAGGGGTGCCGCGCTATATAGCGAAAGCAACTGTATTAGTGGAACGGTTGGCTTTGTTTACTTTTAGGGGTGCCGCGCTATATAGCGAAAGCAACTGTATTAGTAGAACGGTTGGCTTTGTTTACTTTTAGGGGTGCCGCGCTATATAGCGAAAGCAACTGTATTAGTGGAACGGTTGGCTTTGTTTACTTTTAGGGGTGCCGCGCTATATAGCGAAAGCAACTGTATTAGTGGAACGGTTGGCTTTGTTTACTTTTAGGGGTGCCGCGCTATATAGCGAAAGCAACTGTATTAGTGGAACGGTTGGCTTTGTTTACTTTTAGGGGTGCCGCGCTATATAGCGAAAGCAACTGTATTAGTAGAACGGTTGGCTTTGTTTACTTTTAGGGGTGCCGCGCTATATAGCGAAAGCAACTGTATTAGTGGAACGGTTGGCTTTGTTTACTTTTAGGGGTGCCGCGCTATATAGCGAAAGCAACTGTATTAGTGGAACGGTTGGCTTTGTTTACTTTTAGGGGTGCCGCGCTATATAGCGAAAGCAACTGTATCAGTGGAACGGTTGGCTTTGTTTACTTTTAGGGGTGCCGCGCTATATAGCGAAAGCAACTGTATTAGTGGAACGGTTGGCTTTGTTTACTTTTAGGGGTGCCGCGCTATATAGCGAAAGCAACTGTATTAGTAGAACGGTTGGCTTTGTTTACTTTTAGGGGTGCCGCGCTATATAGCGAAAGCAACTGTATTAGTGGAACGGTTGGCTTTGTTTACTTTTAGGGGTGCCGCGCTATATAGCGAAAGCAACTGTATTAGTGGAACGGTTGGCTTTGTTTACTTTTAGGGGTGCCGCGCTATATAGCGAAAGCAACTGTATTAGTGGAACGGTTGGCTTTGTTTACTTTTAGGGGTGCCGCGCTATATAGCGAAAGCAACTGTATTAGTGGAACGGTTGGCTTTGTTTACTTTTAGGGGTGCCGCGCTATATAGCGAAAGCAACTGCATTAGTGGAACGGTTGGCTTTGTTTACTTTTAGGGGTGCCGCGCTATATAGCGAAAGCAACTGTATTAGTGGAACGGTTGGCTTTGTTTACTTTTAGGGGTGCCGCGCTATATAGCGAAAGCAACTGTATTAGTGGAACGGTTGGCTTTGTTTACTTTTAGGGGTGCCGCGCTATATAGCGAAAGCAACTGTATTAGTGGAACGGTTGGCTTTGTTTACTTTTAGGGGTGCCGCGCTATATAGCGAAAGCAACTGCATTAGTGGAACGGTTGGCTTTGTTTACTTTTAGGGGTGCCGCGCTATATAGCGAAAGCAACTGTATTAGTGGAACGGTTGGCTTTGTTTACTTTTAGGGGTGCCGCGCTATATAGCGAAAGCAACTGTATTAGTGGAACGGTTGGCTTTGTTTACTTTTAGGGGTGCCGCGCTATATAGCGAAAGCAACTGTATTAGTAGAACGGTTGGCTTTGTTTACTTTTAGGGGTGCCGCGCTATATAGCGAAAGCAACTGTATTAGTGGAACGGTTGGCTTTGTTTACTTTTAGGGGTGCCGCGCTATATAGCGAAAGCAACTGTATTAGTGGAACGGTTGGCTTTGTTTACTTTTAGGGGTGCCGCGCTATATAGCGAAAGCAACTGCATTAGTGGAACGGTTGGCTTTGTTTACTTCTAGGGGTGCCGCGCTATATAGCGAAAGCAACTGTATTAGTAGAACGGTTGGCTTTGTTTACTTTTAGGGGTGCCGCGCTATATAGCGAAAGCAACTGTATTAGTGGAACGGTTGGCTTTGTTTACTTTTAGGGGTGCCGCGCTATATAGCGAAAGCAACTGTATTAGTGGAACGGTTGGCTTTGTTTACTTTTAGGGGTGCCGCGCTATATAGCGAAAGCAACTGTATTAGTAGAACGGTTGGCTTTGTTTACTTTTAGGGGTGCCGCGCTATATAGCGAAAGCAACTGTATTAGTGGAACGGTTGGCTTTGTTTACTTTTAGGGGTGCCGCGCTATATAGCGAAAGCAACTGTATTAGTGGAACGGTTGGCTTTGTTTACTTTTAGGGGTGCCGCGCTATATAGCGAAAGCAACTGTATTAGTGGAACGGTTGGCTTTGTTTACTTTTAGGGGTGCCGCGCTATATAGCGAAAGCAACTGTATTAGTAGAACGGTTGGCTTTGTTTACTTTTAGGGGTGCCGCGCTATATAGCGAAAGCAACTGTATTAGTGGAACGGTTGGCTTTGTTTACTTTTAGGGGTGCCGCGCTATATAGCGAAAGCAACTGTATTAGTGGAACGGTTGGCTTTGTTTACTTTTAGGGGTGCCGCGCTATATAGCGAAAGCAACTGTATCAGTGGAACGGTTGGCTTTGTTTACTTTTAGGGGTGCCGCGCTATATAGCGAAAGCAACTGTATTAGTGGAACGGTTGGCTTTGTTTACTTTTAGGGGTGCCGCGCTATATAGCGAAAGCAACTGTATTAGTAGAACGGTTGGCTTTGTTTACTTTTAGGGGTGCCGCGCTATATAGCGAAAGCAACTGTATTAGTGGAACGGTTGGCTTTGTTTACTTTTAGGGGTGCCGCGCTATATAGCGAAAGCAACTGTATTAGTGGAACGGTTGGCTTTGTTTACTTTTAGGGGTGCCGCGCTATATAGCGAAAGCAACTGTATTAGTGGAACGGTTGGCTTTGTTTACTTTTAGGGGTGCCGCGCTATATAGCGAAAGCAACTGTATTAGTGGAACGGTTGGCTTTGTTTACTTTTAGGGGTGCCGCGCTATATAGCGAAAGCAACTGCATTAGTGGAACGGTTGGCTTTGTTTACTTTTAGGGGTGCCGCGCTATATAGCGAAAGCAACTGTATTAGTGGAACGGTTGGCTTTGTTTACTTTTAGGGGTGCCGCGCTATATAGCGAAAGCAACTGTATTAGTGGAACGGTTGGCTTTGTTTACTTTTAGGGGTGCCGCGCTATATAGCGAAAGCAACTGTATTAGTGGAACGGTTGGCTTTGTTTACTTTTAGGGGTGCCGCGCTATATAGCGAAAGCAACTGCATTAGTGGAACGGTTGGCTTTGTTTACTTTTAGGGGTGCCGCGCTATATAGCGAAAGCAATTGTATTAGTGGAACGGTTGGCTTTGTTTACTTTTAGGGGTGCCGCGCTATATAGCGAAAGCAACTGTATTAGTGGAACGGTTGGCTTTGTTTACTTTTAGGGGTGCCGCGCTATATAGCGAAAGCAACTGTATTAGTGGAACGGTTGGCTTTGTTTACTTTTAGGGGTGCCGCGCTATATAGCGAAAGCAACTGTATTAGTGGAACGGTTGGCTTTGTTTACTTTTAGGGGTGCCGCGCTATATAGCGAAAGCAACTGCATTAGTGGAACGGTTGGCTTTGTTTACTTTTAGGGGTGCCGCGCTATATAGCGAAAGCAACTGTATTAGTGGAACGGTTGGCTTTGTTTACTTTTAGGGGTGCCGCGCTATATAGCGAAAGCAACTGTATTAGTAGAACGGTTGGCTTTGTTTACTTTTAGGGGTGCCGCGCTATATAGCGAAAGCAACTGTATTAGTAGAACGGTTGGCTTTGTTTACTTTTAGGGGTGCCGCGCTATATAGCGAAAGCAACTGTATTAGTAGAACGGTTGGCTTTGTTTACTTTTAGGTGTGCCGTGCTATATAGCGAAAGCAACTGTATTAGTGGAACGGTTGGCTTTGTTTACTTTTAGGGGTGCCGCGCTATGTAGCGAAAGCAACTGTATTAGTAGAACGGTTGGCTTTGTTTACTTTTAGGGGTGCCGCGCTATATAGCGAAAGCAACTGTATTGGTAGAACGGTTGGCTTTGTTTACTTTTAGGGGTGCCGCGCTATATAGCGAAAGCAACTGTATTAGTGGAACGGTTGGCTTTGTTTACTTCTAGGGGTGCCGCGCTATATAGCGAAAGCAACTGTATTAGTGGAACGGTTGGCTTTGTTTACTTTTAGGTGTGCCGTGCTATATAGCGAAAGCAACTGTATTAGCGCACGCTAAAATAGAATTAATGTCGCGATCATATGGCGAATAAAATTGGCATTTTGAGAGAAAACAATTAATATTATCGAGTTTCTAAACGAAGTAATTTCTCTCGAGTCAGCAAACTTAGTTTTTGCACATTAGTTAACTGCTGGGCACCCTAAATTTTATAGTTGCACTCTTTTCGCGCTCCCTAAGAAAACTCTCAGACCACAGCCTTGATAACTGCCACTCCTTGAACACCACCCTCCCCCCAAACCAACGCCTATTGGCCCTCACCTCCACCTCCCACTTCCACACCCCCTGGTACCATCACCCCACCCTGTCGAACGCACTCCCCTAATTTCCAGTTACTACTAGTTATAATAATAATATATATAGATAGGCCAAGCCTAACAGCGTCGCACTTTGAACAAGCTTAACTAAGGTGAAAGGTTGGAAGCACAAGAATTAAGATTGACGACCGGACTATTTTCAATTTTAGCAATTCTCAAAAACAGTATTACCCGACCGTCTGCACAGTACATTTAGACCGTACAAAAGTTCACAAAAACAACTTTTCTCTGTCTAGAATAACTAGTACGACTGCTTTCCGAATAAAATACAGTTTTTGTTTGTCAAAAATTGCCCGAGAAACTGATTTGGAAATCAAAATTGCAAAAATACACAAACATATTTGCATAAGGCGACGTGAGTGAAGACAGAAAATCTAAGTCTTGTTTTGTTTACATAAAATCGCTTTTTAATCTATGTAATGAATGAACAAAGACATAAAAACGGACAACACAATCTTCTTTCGAAAAATTTTATTCAAATCTCCATTAGTTTATGTTTAAAAGCAAAACACGTTCCATTGATAACGCATCAAGGCAGATGAAATTCAAGATAACAACACGACTTAATTTGAACGTTTCACAAACATGTCTCCAAAACTAAGAGAACACAAAGGAAAAGTCAATCAAAAATTGATATCAACATAAATTCCCATCGAAAAATGTGATTTATTTTACCCTAAAAGCACTGGACTGCTTGGAAATTCGTTAAAACTCCGCTTCTTCGGTTCTGAAATCCGTAATAAAAACAAGGCATCTCCCCGCATGATTGCTCCTGCATTGATAATATGAAGTTCCTCGAAGCAAGATTTTATCCCTGAAAGCTCTTCTTTTTCCACTAAAGCGGCTTCTGAGTACCCTTAATTAATATCCCTGTCTTGAGTAGCAAACCGCGAAAAAATGCAGGGAAATAACGACTTTACTGCTCCGCCTAACACTCCGAAAGATCCAACTTTTTTAAAACTTTAAAAAGTGTTTACCGAGCTGACGGCTGGGTATATACTTCATGTTCAAAAACTCATTAATAATTCATGAGCATACCAGCCAATCACACGACGCAAATTGATCACGTGTATGAGCCTTTATACCTGGTAATCTACGATCATTATGAAAAGCCTGGTGGCGGCATTGATTTCAGTCACAGGGGAGTTCGGGGCTGAATGGGCAAACAATGCAATTATCGCTGAATTTTTAATGAGAACGATTTTAAAGTGACTGTGATATTTTTAAAGATCACACGTAATCTTTATATAAAGATCACACGTAATCTTTATATAAAGATTACTGATATGGGTAGTAATTGTTCAGGATTCTTAGTGCAACAAATGGTGACTTTAATATTTTTGTGCAGTACTGTTTTACGAAATCTGGTCTTTCGCCATTCTATTTGGAATCTTCTCAACAATATAAACAACCAACAGTTTAAAAAGTGAGCCGTCATTTGAATGACCCCAGCGCCCTCGTGTAAATTGCCAGGTAAGCGACTGGTTCGGAGATGCAAGCTGCTTATTTCTACTCGTTCTCTACCTCTTAAAAAAAAAAAATTGTCAGCCGTTTTATCTACCGTACCTGACAACTTTAATATAGCATTTTTCAGTAGATGTTTTCCCTCAGAACTATAAAATCCCAAAACTTTCGACAGGAGCCGGGAAGCAAATGGTCACTTCGTCGAAGACGTGGCACGTGTGTTGTATGCTAATCAGTCTAGTCTACTTGTTTTTCTCGTATGCTAATTTCCGCTTTCCACAAAAGCGCAATTGTTTTAATTCCGAAGGGACACGCTTTTAAAAGAATGTTTTTGAAGCCGTTCAAAAAACTCGCAGCACGTGTATTATCAGGTGTAAAAACTCTCGGCTTCGCCTCGAGTTTCTAAACCTGATAATACACTACTGCTCGTTTTTTAAACTATACCTAACACACCATATAGGGATCCTATCATATAGGGATCCTAAAAACTCATTTTAAAATGGTTAGCTTTTATTTACTGTTATGGGTAGTGATATTCATAACAGTAAATAAAAGCTAACCATTTTAAAATGAGTTTTTAGCCCTAAATAAGTGCCGGATTCTTTGATGTGCATAAATTAAAACCCACCATGAAGTATATCCCGACGGCTGTGTAGCCGCGCGTGTGGCGTTATACGCGCATGTTTTGCGACGTCATACGCGCCCGCGAGCTAGCTTTGCGCGACACACATGTTGCAGACACGCGCCCGCGAAACATTCCGCTAGCCATGACCATGAAAAATGACGGGCAAAGGTTCTATGAGTATGGGGCTGCGCACCTGGGCCTTCGGCCCCGCGAGTGCTCCGCTATAATTACATGACCGTTTTGACCGAACTTGATGCCAGTGGTGATATGGATGTATTCAAAAACTATTATAACGGCAAAACCACAACGACAAACCAATGAAGACAGAGTACCGGATCTATCGTAGACCTGGATCAGTAAAAGTCTTGAAATAGTAATGGTAAAAACGGCAAACTGATCCTTACGGAAAGAAGAAAAGATAGAGACAGAAGTGAATCAAAAAAATTAATAAACAGTTGAATATATTTGCCCGATATTTCGGTTTGCAAAACAAACCTTCTACGGGGGCTAGAAAACAAAAATGAATACAGAAATAAAATGACCGTTACATATAAATCATTTGAAATATGACATACAACAGAATAACAGAAAGTGATTGGTAAGAAATAAGCTAAATGTCACTAATTAAGTTCATCACGTCTATTTATATCGTGAGGATCAAGTGTCATCGCTTTATCTATAAGATGGGCCTCGCGTGCCTTTCTGAATGAGTCGCGGTTGTTGCGAATGAGTTCCAAGGGAATTAGGAGGATGTCGTTGATAGAATGGCCAGGTTGGTTAAAATGTATTGAAACAGGAGTAGGATTGATAAGATGGTGGTGATTGAGGATGGAGCGGCGATGTTCCCCAAAGCGTTCATTCAGTTGGCGTTTGGTTTCCCCGATGTACTGTTTAGCGCATTTTTTACATTCAATTAAGTAGATTAAGTTATTAGATTTACAATTTAAAGTGTCCTTGATGTGTCGTTCTTCCTTTGTTGCAGAGAAAGTGTATTTATTTTGACCTTCTTGTAAGAATGGGCAGGTGAGGCAGCGTGGATGTTTACATTTATAAATGCCATAGGGTGTTTTTTCTTGAAGTTTGGTGCGGTCATGCGTTTTGGTTCTTACTAATAGATCACGTAGGTTAGGACTTCGTTTGTAAGCTAAGACGGGTGGACAGGAAAATGTTTGCTTGCAGCGAGCGGAGGATTGTAGAATGTTTATATGCTTTCGTACAATTGAAGAAGCGTTAGGAAGAGCTGGATTAAAGGTGATGACAAATGGAGTTCGATCCGAGTTATTCTGTGGTCGTGGTTTAAGAGTTTCGTGACGTGGGATGGTGCTTACGCGATTTATTTCTTTTTTAAGAAAACGGTGACTGTAACCTCGTAGTACCAAATAGTTGATAAGTTCTTGGCAGCGTTTATTGAAGAAAATGTCAGAGGAGCAGATGCGACGTAGGCGTAGGGCAAGGCTGAATGGAATAGTGCGTTTGGTGTGAGTAGGGTGGCAGGAAGTCTTGAGAAGATATTGATGCTTGTCTGTGGGTTTCGTGTGAAGATCTGTCTGAATTAGGTTGTTGCTGAGGTGTACTTTAACGTCTAGGAAAGGAAGTGCCTGGTTAGAAGAATTAGAATATTCGTGGTGAACTTGATTGTTGGATGGATAGAATTTATGTAGTTTATGAAGGTTTTGAGATTATCTTCTCCTTCTGTCCACACCATAAAAATATCATCGATAAATCTCCACCAGACATATGGCTTGAAGGGGGCGTTTTCTAATGCGTGATGTTCCAATTTGCCCATGAATAAGTTTGCGTATGAAGGTGCCATTCGAGTTCCCATAGCGGTGCCGTGAATTTGAAGAAAGTGTTGATGGTTAAACGTGAAGTTGTCCTAGGATCATTTGGATGAGGTCGCAGATTCTTTCTCTCAAGTTGTGGACCAAGGGCACGAAGAATGTTGCTATTCAGCTGCCATCTTTGAACTGACAGAGGAGAACCTGGAAACTAGCTGTGGGCTCTGGACTTTTCGATCTTTGGACCTGAGGACTACTGTGGACTGTGGACTGCTGAGGACTTCTGTGGACTGCTGTGGACTTCTGTGGACATATCTACTGTGGACTGTAGACCTGTGGACAGCTGTGGACATATCTACTGTGGACTGTTGAACTGTGGACTGCTGTGGACATATCTACTGTGGACTGTGGACCTGTGGACTGCTGTGGACATATCTACTGTGGACTGCGGACCTGTGGACTGCCGTGGACATATCTACTGTGGACTGTGGACCTGTGGACTGCTGTGGACCTGTGGACTGCTGTGGACATATCTACTGTGGACTGTGGACTGCTGTGGACATATCTACTGTGGACTGTGGACAGCTGTGGACATATCTACTGTGGACTGTGGACTGCTGTGGACATATCTACTGTGGACTGTGGACCTGTGGACTGCTGTGGACATATCTACTGTGGACTGTGGACTGCTGTGGACATATCTACTGTGGACTGTAGACCTGTGGACAGCTGTGGACATATCTACTGTGGACTGTTGAACTGTGGACTGCTGTGGACATATCTACTGTGGACTGTGGACCTGTGGACTGCTGTGGACATATCTACTGTGGACTGCGGACCTGTGGACTGCCGTGGACATATCTACTGTGGACTGTGGACCTGTGGACTTCTGTGGACATATCTACTGTGGACTGTGGACCTGTGGACTGCTGTGGACATATCTACTGTGGACTGCTGTGGACATATCTACTGTGGACCTGTGGACAGCTGTGGACATATCTACTGTGGACTGTGGACCTGTGGACTGCTGTGGAATTCTGTGGACTGTATGATTATCTAGTATAGTCTACGTCATCGAAATTTACAGAATTTATTTTCTAAATACAACGACTCCACAAAATAAATTATGTTAATTTTGATGACGTATATTGTGCTCCGGTACCTACAGAAACAACCTAAACTTTCGACACATTTCATCATTATGGCATCTTATTTAAAGGCTATAGCATTTGTCGAATGTGTTTTCGGTTTGAAGTTAACGGATAGATAAATCTAATCACTGCTTGAGAAGTACTGGAGGAACAAACATGTCGGGCCGTTTAAACCGTGATCGTGACGGCAGTTATTTGTGTCGTCACGCCATGCAGCTGTTCTTCGGCATTTTAGCGGGGTAGGGGTAGGGCTAAAGAGCTGGAAAACACCTAATCTATGTACTTTGTCTGAAACTCTTGCAGCAGAGGAAAAAAATACAAAGTCTTTTCAGTTACGTTAGCACATTTAAGCGCCTTCATTCTCTATTGCTATACTCCGGAAAGATTATTCATTCGCCGTTGCACAGTATAAAGTAAAAACGACCTGTGTGAAATGCAAATGAAATCACTAGCTTTTTACCTTATTAAGATCACTGTGGTATATAGCTATTTCTGTCCTTTTTTCGTATTGGTTTTTCTTTTTATCAGAAGGATACTGTCCTCATGAAACATTATGCGAAAAAGGGAAAATCAGTCTAATATTCGCCACATGTACGGCCCCCAAAATATATCAATTTGCACAGTGCAACTAGTAATGTAAACGTTTGTCAAACGTTACACACCGCAACTGATGTTTTCTTTGTCTCTTAATTGACCGAGAGAGAGCCTCAAAAGAGCGCTTATTTGGATGTTTTCTACTTGTAAATAATCTTACTGTGAGTTTGGGTTACCTGTGTTCGTGGGACCATTTACCTCGCTCGTGAATTTTCCGTCGATGATATGTACCATATATGTAGGGGGGGGGGGGGGGGGGGGGGGGGGGGCTTCTCTCTGCATTAGTTCAAATTCATGTCATGCCTTAATTCAGAACCATTTGTTGCATTTTCATTTTCTTTAATTAAAATTTGGCTTAATGGGACTAATGTTTGGCTAATCCATTGTCGGTGTTACAAACTAAGTAAACCTAAGTATTTTTTTGGCAGTAGCAAAATAATTAAAAACCCGCTCAGATTAACATGTAAAAGTTGATAACGAGAGAATATATAAAAATTAAAGAACTTACTAAGTTTAATACAGTAATCGCCAATTGTCCCAATTGTCGAGAAGAAAAATAAATGCTGTTTAAATAATGCAGTTGATAAAAAAGTAAACAATACTTGGTTTTGCTAATTATCTAGTGCCTTTGTTTACTTGAAGGCGGCGATAAAGTGCATGTTTTTGTACATCAAAGATTCGAGTTCAGTTCCAGGTATTACACAAAAATGGAAGGCACTTGTTCGTTTAAGTCCTTTGTTGGTGGAGTTTGTGGTTATGACATTCGCGATCGAAAGCGTGGAACGGAAATTGTCCCTTTACTTTCGCGCACAAAGGACATCTCTAATCAGAAGTCTGTCTTGAAATTTACCGGACCTGACTGAGATGAGATCGAACTTCAGTATTTTATGTCGAGCAGCGTTGTTTACTAGAAATGTAAAGGAAGTAGTTGTAAACTAAAGTTGTCGAATTTAGTTCAGTGGCGGATCTAGGGAAGCGGCCCCTTTCCATCCCTTTTTTGGCCAAGAAAATGACTCGAGGGACCGAACTTTTTTTCAGAACCATTTTCACTCCCCCTCCCACCCCCTCTCCTTAGAGCAAGCTGGATCCACAGCTGGAAATTTATAGTGAAAAAGAGATTACAAGCATGATGCTTTCCACAGGAAGCCCTGGTATACCCATCTTTTAGGGGCAGCTCCATCAAGTAGAGCACCTCGACTCGTATGGTAAGAAGGTAAATTTAGGAAACGAGGAAAAATCATCCAACATGGAAAGCAAGACTGGGGAGAGGAGTTAAAAATCGTTGCTCGCAAAAGGTTATTGCTATCAGTAATAATCCGCATAAGAAGGATAGCGCTAAACGGCAATGGAATGTCAAACACGATGGAATGTCAAGATTTTTCATTGTTACAACTAGTGATCTCATTGGCCTAGACTCAAAAACCGCTAAAACGTTAAGGTTCAAGGTGCATTTTGTCTAATTTTTTTAAGGTTTCAAGTAATTTGAGACCCAATCGCACAACATACAATTTTTAAAAGAAATTGTATTTGGGGAACTTCATCAAAGAAGCAAAATTATTAGCTATTGTCTTCTGCTATTCTGATTGGTTAAGCACGAACATTTCCTAAAATTTATTTGACGCAAATGGATTTTCTTTATTTTTATAATGACATATAATTATTAACCATCAGCTCCTCCTCTATTCTTGAAATCAAAGATATTCTGTGTGGGAAAGAGCTAATGCCGCAGAACAATGAAGTTTGCTATCGTTCTTATGTGGAACAATACTTAATATATTTTAGAACATATTGACTAACGAAGAAAATTAAATGGTGCCGAAATATATTTCTAAACAGTTATTGTTTTTTACTTGCAAAAGTGTTTCAATTTAATTGTCTTATTCGCACCCCTACCCCTTAAATACAAACAAAACTGCATTGCGTGACATAACTGAAAAAAGACTGATAGCAAACGTCCGACATGTTTTGTTTGTACTTCAGAGTAACATTTCAAATCTTTTAGCGCACTACAAAACCGAGGAACGCTCCAAAAGGTACTTAGCCCTTTTAATAGATGCCGTGATTCTGAAAAGTGTCGAAAGATTAACAAAGATTGGCTGACCCGACCGTTTAATATTACGTTGTTGTCGTCCGACGTTTATCGGACGTTGTAAACAAGACTAAAGGACATACGATGAACGGCGAAAAAAAATGAAAGAAAATGATCTCTGGATAAGTCTTCTACAACAAATAAGGTAAGAAAATTTCAAAACATTTTTTCTGTGGCTACTTTAACCTTATTTGTGTTAAGACATGTGGTGGAAAGTGAAATGTTTGTGTGACCTGCAAATTGATTGTTGACCTCGTAAGGTCAAATAACTCTAATTTTAACGAATTTTGAAATGCTCTCGCGTCGCTCTGAATCATTTGCCCAAAGAAATTTTTACGGCAATCTTGAGATCATCTTTATACAAATTAACCAACAGAAACTTAATCCGTTTGAAGGTTTAGCACATGGTGAAAAGTTGTGTTGTTTACGAGGTACTTTTAAAGAAGTAAAATATATGTCTTCGAAATAAAATTATTTTGCAAGCAAAGAACAACAAAATAATTCCCTAAATCACTCTACTAGATAATTAAAGGTTGCAAAATATGATTTTCATGTTTTAAATGCTGTAGCGTTACTTGTTTTTGCAAGCGAGACTTTCAAAGTTGTGCAATAATTTTCCACCTCAAATGGTGATTTTAACGGACTTTCGTTTTTTGAATTTTTATTCTAAATAAAAAGATATTTGGCCGAAAAAAGTATCAAGTGATTTTTGTTATACCTTAATCTAACTTTAAAATATGAAAGAAATCGAATTTTTATTACTTGCCAAAAAAATTTCAAATTTGTCTGATTTTTACGGACAGGCGCTCTTAAGAAGTACGGCTGTATATCTTTTAGAGAACGTTCCCTTTTGTATGATATTAGGGGCGGTTCTTCGTACATTGCGTTTAGTAATGGCTGCTGCCTTTTGTAGCGAAATATCATCCATCGGTGCCTAACTTAAAATAGATTCTCATGAAACACTGGCATCTTGTAAAACATCTGGCATCTTATAAAACAGCGACAACTACAATGAAGTAAACATGAAGCTTGCGTGATCGACTACTGCACATTCCGCGAGCGAGCAGCGAAAAAAGAAATTACGTTTATTATTCCCTGGCCTTGAAGTCAAAATCTTGCTCGATTCAAATAAATGGTATAACGAGCGTGACTAGTACTATTACTTTGTCTTCTCGCGGACTGCTGGCGTAGTCTACGAATTTCGTTCAGCTGCGTTCAGCCATTCACCGCGAGGAGTGTAGGTTTTTGTCGAGAGTCGAGGGTAAAAAAAAAAATTAATAATAATAATAATAAAAATAAATTAAAAATAATAAAAAAATCGCCGACATTTTTGAACCCTCGACTTTTACTCTCGACCCTCGACATTTTCGGCCTCGACCCTCGACACATTAACCTCGATCAATTCGAAACATCAACATCACCCCCCCCCCCCCCCCCCCCCCCCCCCCCCCCCCCCCCCCCCCCCCCCCCCCCCCCCCCCCCCCCCCCCCGGGCAATGTCCCAGACATTTGAACTTTTGAAGATCGACTTCAAATTCCCGCTCCCTTGGGCCAAAATTGCATTCAAATACCCCACCCTAGCACTGGATTTGACTGTCAAATTCCCCTCCTAACGATAAAATGTTTTTAGTGAGAATAAAAAATACACTTTGCATTCAGTTTTTCTGATTTATTCTGGCTAGTGTTTTTCTCGAGAATATACTCAACTGAACCGCGTTTACTTTGCAACTGATATTTCACGGCACCCCGCGGACACCACGTCGAAATGAATTTTGTTATTGTTTGGGGATTTACTTTTCGATAATTTTGTGTGATCAACAAACGTTGCAAAAAATAAATAACAAAGCAATTGATTCATTTTTGGTGGAGCTGTTATTCCACGAGGTGAAAATTTATTATTCTAAACGCCTTTTATAGCAACTGACAAATGTTTCCTTAATGAATTTTTTGTTTGAAAGAGGTTGTTGTTCATTCGTACAGTGTTTTTACTTTCAATCAATGGCCGTTTAAGATTTGCGGACATTTAATAGACTGACAATACAGTTTATAACCACCTTGACTTCGAAATCTAATACGCGTTGAACGGCAGTTTAAGCTATAGAGCGTTTTCACTTGACGTCATAGCCGCCATATTGGTGTTCCCGTACAAAAGAATTTTAATTAACTTCTTTTGTTAGGAACACCAACATGGCTGCCATGGCTGAAGGTCACGTGAGTGAAAACGCTCTATATTGTAAAAATCTACGATTTATAAATATTTAACATATTTAACTATTCATGCAAACCTTCAAAAACACTGCAAAGCTTTGTCTGCCCCCTTTTCACTAGCCATTCACTAACAAAAACGACATTTTTTCCTTTAATTGGCGGTGGCCGAAAAATATATTTTGAACACTTCCGGTTCAAATTCCCCAACCCACCCGGGCAAAGTCAAATTCCCCCACCTCCGGGATGGCTTTTCACATCAATTCCCGACGGCCTCGGGCACAGAAAATGTTGAAATGCCCGGGGCATGCGAACAACTGAGAAGGACCGGCGAAGTAGACAGTAACACAACACAAGCGGTTATGTGACATTGCTGTCATAGTTTTAAAATCACTTTAACGGTCTATAATCACAATAAGTAGTTCAAATATTTTCCTATACTTTGAGAAATGGAATAGCGAACGATGAACGACAGAAACGGGAAAAGTGGTATAAACAGCCTTATTTTATTCGTACTTGTAAGTTATAGAATTTCGACCCAATATTATTCCGCTCGAAAACAAAAACATTCGTTGTGCAGAAAACTCGAAAAAATAACTTGACATCGGCCCATTCCCAGCTAAATAAGCTCAACAACACCTTGTTGAGCAATAAGCATATAGCCGTAAAAAAACAGCTTTAAGTTTGTTGATATTCATAATGACAAGGCGAGTCCTGAGTGATACGTGACAACCTTTTGTAAAATGTGTCACGCAGAATTTCAATCCCGATTTCAATGCAATGCATCCACCAATAAATGAGGTGGATGCATTGCGAAGCGCAAAATGATGACATTTTACCTTCAAATGAAGGCACAGTTTACCGACAGTCATGAGCTCACAATGTTAACAATAACTTTTTATGAGTTACTCGAAAATATCGGTAACTTGGCATTTTGTCTATAACCTGACTGTTTCTGATTTTCGGCGTGCAAGGAACCGACGCTTCCGGTTAAGTTTATGTAGCTAGACTAAACAATGTACCTAAAATATTATTACTCGTGCCGGTACGGCAACGAGTCAAGGATCGCCCTGCGTTTTTCTCCTTGTTTTCCCAACCTCGTTCCCAGGGTCTCTCTTCTTCCCGCCCCCTGGAGCAAGAGAGGGCGGGAAGAAGAGAGACTCTGGGAACGAGGTTGCTTGTTTTCCGTGTCTTGCAACATGATCTCCTCTCTGAATTTACGATTATAGTTAATTTATAACACTGTTTCCCAGGACATTTCAGAAAAGAAGAAATAAAAAAAACCATGTTATTTGGACTGGATTCGAACCCGGAACTACCGCTACTAGGAACGTCTTCTTACTACTAGACCACCGAACAACAAGGCGATGGCAAATTATATCTGCAAGATATTTATTTGAGTCTTGCATAGAATATCATTGATCTACAGTGATTAGGCCTAAGCGCTGATTTCAAATGGTTAGCTTTTTGTTGAGGTTTGGTGATCAAGCTTTTCCATTTACTTTCTAAAATTATTTTCAAGCGAGTGATTTTATAGGCTTACTACAGGGTGTAGAATAAGCGCATGAATTTTATTATGTTAAAAAATTGAAGTTTGCTCAACCAGCAGCGTGGTGGTCTAGTGGTCAGAGGAGAGGATATCATGTTGGTCAGCGAAGGGTCGTAGGTTCGAGTCCTGTCCGAACACTAAAGATTGTTCTTTTTCAACAAAAATGCTAATTTCCCAGAATTCCTTTCAGACTGTCAGTGTTCTAAATTAACTATAATCGTAAATTCAGAGCAATTTGAGAATTAACGGTAATCGTTAATTTCAGAGAGGAGGACGGGTTGTGTTTTCGCATCTACTTTTGTGCATTGTGTTAGATCTGAGTACGAGAATACGCACGCATGCCCTGCGAGAAATTCGGTGTATTCGTTTTGCAAGCAAAAGCGAAACAAATTTGGGTT
Organism: Dendrophyllia cribrosa; assembly: GCA_024195265.1. Taxonomy (NCBI): domain Eukaryota; kingdom Metazoa; phylum Cnidaria; class Anthozoa; order Scleractinia; family Dendrophylliidae; genus Dendrophyllia; species Dendrophyllia cribrosa. The sequence goes on from JAJLRJ010000003.1 coordinate 49,831,768, forward strand.
TTAATGTTTGTTGCTGTTTACTCGTGACGGATACGGCAACGAGGTAAAGTTTGCTCCCCATTTCTCATTTTATTCTTTTTGTTTTCGTCTGTTATTTGTGCATCGCATTAGATCTGGGACATTTCTGGGTACGAGAATACGCACGCATGCAAGCAGAAGCGAAACTAATTTTGGTTTTATTTGCCTGTTGTTGTGTTACATAAGTGTTCCCCGCAAGTAACGTACATTACCGGTACGAGTACAGGCTACGGGTAGCCTCTTGTTAGAAAAAGAAGCCTCGTATGGCTCTCATTATTCAATAGAAACATCCACTCCCTTCCCCCTGGGAAGACATTCTCAAGGAATTTTACTGAACATCAACTTTCCGTGGAAACCCGCGCCAAAATTGTATGTTTTCCTATCGGACCTATCGCTGACAGTCATGACTTCATTTCAACAAAATAAAAAAGACTTTCGATACAATCGGTTATCAGAGCCTGAGCCAACCGTAAATTGCAAAACTGAACTGCAAATAAAACATGATACCATGAACAATGCAAAAGCGCCGGTAAAATGCATGCAATGACAGTCAAAAAGCGCGCAAAATTGCAATGTATCGAAACAGATGGCGAATGGTAGATTTATCCATAATTCTTAGCGCACGAAAATTCGAAAAACGCTCATTAAATCAAACGCCCAGAAAATTTGAAAAAAAACTCATTCAATCCTAGCATACACAATGTTGTTAGTACAGGGACGAATTTCGCAAAAATATGGCTTTCAACGTGCCTATTGGCTGCGTTTGGTTTGTAAGGTATTGCGGTAAAATGTATAGCCGCTACCATTTTCCATACGGTGGAATAACCCTGATTAATGTTCTTAGCTGCTCATACAACAGTTCAGTACCATTTCATCCAGTTTCTTGACGAGTACAGCTGTTGTGTCCCTTACCCTTAATCGAATTTCAAAGTATTTACAAATTTCCCTGAGTATTTTAGCTATGAAACAGAACAGGATTCTTTACTTTGGCCATCTCACAAAGGTTGTACACATCGTATATGACTGACTGGGTGGATAACACCAATTTCAGACATGATGGCATCGTTGATTTCGTCGACCAATTGTTCCCCTGCATGCAAACTCCTCTGCAGATTCATCATGAAGTTCATCACTGTCGTCTCTCCCGGTGCATTCTTTACTACCTGTCTGCTTTCGTCTGGCAGAAAGTCTTGAGAAAAAAAACCCTGAATTTGTTGCTTGGAGAGGCACTCGGTTCTGCTGAACATTCTCTCTCCGTTTGCTTTTCGAGCTTTCCGCATGTCATCTGCTAATTGCTCTGGGTATTCTTTTCTTCCCTGTTCCAGTTTCTTGTCCGATTTTAATTTTCTTCTGCAGATAGTCGCGGACATTTTCAGGGAAGCGCGTTTGAGTGGATCGGGATTTGTGAAGTGCCCATCCCATTTCATACGAGTCGGTCTCGGCTAATGCCAATTATCCTTCGGCGGCAGTACGAGAGGTTTTAGTGTCACTCAACGTTATTATTTGGAAACTTTGAATCTAGTCTAACCGCAACTGGACATAAAGGCCAACGTAACCCTTGGTGGTTCCACGGGGTGGTGATGCCCAATGATGCCCAATGACATCCAGGTGAATGTCCAGTTATGTGCGACGGTTATTTCAAAGCGTCCTCGTGGTCTCGCCACACAAATGTTTTTCACGATATTTAAGATTAAGTCCTTATCGTTCTATGGCTGCAAGGAAATTGCTGTACGACTATCCACTTTTGGTTTAGATGAATTTTTGTGAACCCATTTTTCATGTTTTATTACAAGCTGTGAAAGTTGGTCGACAGAAGTTAATAGAAAACTTCAGATCCACGACGAACGAGACGACGACGATGTCTATAGACCGCGGGAGGACTGGACCGAAGACGTCGGTTTCGGTGGGAACATGAAACCTTAAGATGCGGCCGGCAGGTATACGACGACGACGTATTTCAACTTGGCTTGTTGAAAACGTCTCGCTCAAGATGACATCGTTTAAGGACATGCGTGAGCTTCTTTTTTTGAGCCGTGGATTAAACTTTATTAACGACGAAGAATTTCCAGTTTTGTTTGACCTGTTCGAGTCAAAAAATCCTGATTTTTCCCCATGGAGAATATCGAAAGTTCGCGCTGTGTGAAATGGCCAAGTCCTTGTGTTTGGCTGAGTTCCCGGCACATTAGTATATCGTGTTCAGAATTCCATACAAAGTTTGGATTCCTAAAAATAAACACAATACACAATTAATTACAAGAGTTGGCAAAAAAATTGTATTTGGCCGTAAGTGAGTCTAAATAATCGCATGTGCAAAAAAGTTACAAAATGAAACGTTTCACTGCTAAAGATTCGATATATTTTTTACATATTACAGAGGTGAAAATTCCAGAATACAAGTGATTAAATTCTTCTATTGAATTCAAGGCTTGCGGCCAGCTGCTTGCAGTCATGAATAATGTTTTTCGATCTAGTTGTTTCGACCGTAAGGGCAAGTTTTAAAGATAAACGTTATACTGCCAGCACTTACAGTTGTGTTTTCAAGTCAAAACACAATTGAGTACTTATAGTTATTATTCAGGTTCTTCATTCCTTTATACAACCTCATGGGAAAATAAATTTACGACTTACTGGTTCGCCTTTTCCTCTTGTCTTGCCGCCAGTCAGTAAACAACACGAAAACACGCACGTTATATACAGTCAAATTTTTAATCCAATTCGCTTCGTAAAATAGAAAGAGAAGCTAAAATGAAACAACAAAAGATAAAGGATGAAAGAAGATTACAAAAGTGACAAGTCAGTGTAAATTTTTACCTTTCAACTTTGTTTAAACAACTCCTTTGCACGACGACGTGAAACTACTGGCTTGGTCGTCGTCGACGAGAGGACAACAGGGAGCTTAAGATCCACGACGACAGCATGGACGACGACGACCGGAAGTGAGGTTCACGCGATTTTCCCGCGAATTCCGTCGTCGTCCTCTCGTCGACGACGACCAAGCCAGTAGTTTCACGTCGTCGTGCAAAGGAGTTGTTTAAACAAAGTTCAAAGGTAAAAATTTACACAGACTTGTCGCTTTTGTAATCTTTTTTCATCCTTTATCTTTTGTGGTTTCATTTAAGCTTCTCTTTCTATTTTACGAAGCGAATTGGATTAAAAATTTGACTGCATATAAAGTGCGTGTTTTCGTGTTGTTTTAACTGGCGGCAAGACAAGAGGAAAAGGAGAACCGGTAAGTCGTAAATTTATTTTCCCATGAGGTTGTAAAAAGGAATGAAGAACCTGAATAATAATTATAAGTACTCAATTGTGTTTTGACTTGAGAACACAACTGTACGTGCTGGCAGCATAATGTTATCTTTAAAACTTGCCCTTACGGTCGAAACAACTAGATTGAAAAAAATTATTCATGACTGCAAGCAGCTGGCCGCAAGCCTTGAATAGAAGAATTAAATCACTTGTACTCTGGAATTTTCGCCTCTGTAATATGTAAAAATATATCGAATCTTTAGCAGTGGAACGTTTCATTTTGTAACTTTTTTGCACATGCGATTATTTAGACTCACTTACGGCCAAATACAATTTTTTGCCAACTCTTGTAATTACCCGTATCGTGTTTATTTTTAGGAATCCAAACTTTGTATGGAATTCCGAACACAATATACTAATGTGCAGGGAACTCGGCCAAACACTCGGACTCGACCATTTCATCCAGCGCGAACTTTCGATATTCTCCATGGGGAAAAATCAGGATTTTTTGGCTCGAACAGGTCAAACAAAACTGGAAATTCTTCGTCGTTAATAAAGTTTAATCCACGGCTCAAAAAAAGAAGCTCACTCATGTCCTTAAACGATGTCATCTTGAGCGAGACGTTTTCAACAAGCCAAGTCGAAATAAGTCGTCGTCGTCTACCTGCCGACCGCATCTTAAACAAGGACACTGACTATAAAAGGGATAGCTCCGCCCCCTTTGTCACACCATCACTGCTTCAACGGCTAATCAAAGATGGCTAACACTGCGAGCAACACGGAGGAAGACCGTTGCCCCAAAACATTGGTCTAATTCTACCTTCACCAGCTCAACCTTGTATAGAATTTATCTTTTACGAAAATAAAACTAATAACATTATTTGAATTTATGCGCCTTTTAGCATGAATATAATATTTTAGCTTGCCAAATTTGAATTTCGCGCCGGTAACGGTTCTCCATTGGCGAGCGGATGCACGTGATGTTGACAGTTCGGTGTCAAGTGTGAAATGACTGGCGGCTTGGCCAGGCCAAGGTTCCTTTTATAGTCAGTGTCCTTGTTTAAGTTTTCATTTTACCACCGAAACCGACGTCCTCAGTCCAGTCCTCCCGCGGTCTATAAACGTCGTCGTCGTTCCGTTCGTCGTGGATCTTAAGTTCTCTAACGACGGAATTTGCGGGAAAATCGCGTGAATCTCACTTCCGGTCGTCGTCGTCCTTGCTGTCGTCGTGGATCTTAAGTTGCCTAATGTTTAACTACTTGTAACAACGATATGGAAACTTTTATAATGTTGTAATAATAACTAGACTTGTACCTGTCAAACAACAGTAGAATTTAGCTCTGGATCAAATTTTAAGTGTTGTGAGAAGTTGCCAAAGTTAAAGTAATTTTGCATTTTTCGTACTAAAAAAATGTCACATTTGGTCCCCCAGGGGACACCCCTGTAAATTGCTGAAGAAACCATTTTGAGACAAAACGAAATGTATTTTTATAGTTACTAGACAAAGTGTAATTCACATGCAAGAACTGATTATAACATAGCTTAAGAGAAGCGCGCGTTCTGATTGGCTAATACGCGCGATCCATTTGCCCGTGGGTTGCATGCTGACGTCAATTTGTTTTGTACTTTTTTCTCGGCAACTTTTTTCATCGATGTTGCCACTTTTTACAACATAATTCCTATTTTTTTCTTGTAAAATATGGAAAAATCTAATAATTCTTCCGGAAATGAGGAAGATAATTCCTGTGAGCTACCAAATTTCGAGCTCAAGCTTTTTGACGGGCCTCCGGCTAAGAGATTTGCTAATTTAAGCGAGCAGGACTGGAGCTGAATAAGCTTGTCGAACAAAGACACTCGGAGAAGACCAAAAAAACAACAAATTGGTCTGTATCAACCTTTCGAGATAAGTAATGTATAGCAGCGATGTATGTATGTATGTATGTATGTATGTATGTATGGCGATTTGGCGACAATAAAATTCCGCACAAGCTTTCATTTGAAAACTTTTCAGGCGTCGAAAGCCATTTTAATGCTTTCTGCGAGCAAAACCTGTACATTAACTTTCATGATTTAATTTGTTGAGAGTTTTAACAAATTTCTGTTTTAATGTCTTACATATTAAATCCGCCTGTTCCAAAAACGTTGAAGATAATTGTTTACTGAGCGTTAATAAGGGAAGTTTTATCTTTAAAATATTGGTAGTCTCTGATAAATCTTTTCAGTTTTGCTCGATCGTTGAACTCTGACAACCGCTTGAAGGAGCGACTGCATCGTGCACAAATATAAGCTTCAGTTCTAACACTTTTCAAGCCTCAGTTGTCTGTTCTTTTATTTTACCAAATAACGAAAGTAACAAGGACCATTTTTTTTTAAGCCATTCACGTGTTAAATTTCAGCCTGGTGCTCAGAGAAAGCTATACAAACACCGCTTGAAAACATGACAATCGGTCAGCTGGACCACAACATGAGGCGATTTTACGCCGAAGCACGAACACAAAAAGTGGAGCCATACAGTAAATCCACCTTGCTTGGATTCAGACACGAATTGAAAGATATCTAAACTCTCCTCCATATACAACAAAGGGCTCCAGCTAGCAAGTGATCCGAGATTTTTGCGGTCAAACCAGATGTTAAACGCGCAACTTATCAATTTAAAACGAAGTGGAAAGGAAAACGCAACCCACAAACCTGCAATTGAAGAAAAGCATCTCAAACAGCTCAAAGCCAGCGGTGTTTTTTCTCTTTCTTCACCACTCTCGCTTTTAAGAAATAAGAAATCTTTTAAGAAAATAAATCCTTCACAGGTTGCAAGAGACGTGGCACCATTCTTCCAAGATGGCACCATTCTTCCAAGATTGCACCATTCAAAATGTGCAGTTTGTCTTTAATTCTTCGGAAAACCGATCCAAATTTAACTAACTTTTGAGAAACGGTTTTACCGACAGCATTTTTTGTTTGTTGTCAGTTCGATATTTAGGTTAACTTTCGGAGCAGTTTGAAATTGTTTGTTTGTACGAGATCGAGAAAACATAAACTAACTCACAGCGATCCAAGAAAATTGTTGATGTGTCGCTTTGTCAGTTTTTTGAATGAACATTTTCGCGCGGTTGATCGTGCTTTTGACTTCATGTAAGCAGGACGAGATCAGATTCAATAAATATTTCTGTCCGAAAGGAAAGATGTTAAGTCTTAATGTTATAAAAGAAATGGTAAACGCAGCAGCTGTGCAACCATCGAGTTATGGATGCACTTGGGAGTTTTGCTAAGCACTCAAGAAGCTAACAAAAAATCATCTTTCAAATCGGCACTCTTAAACCCCACGGAATCAACGAACGCTTTTCATTCAACTAATTTACAATTTTTTTTCACGTCACCAAATTTCCACCAATAGCGTAGCTCTACCGCTTACTATATAAAACCACACACTACCCACAATTCCTTGATTCGCTCCGACGAAGGGCTAGCGCTCGAAACGTCAGCTACTTGAATCTTTTTACGGTGGTCAATTTACCTTATCGACTCAGTCGATAAAACTAAATTCCCGTGTTTCATCCCCCCACCGACGCAGCACCACAGTTTCTCTAGAAACTAACGCCATTCATTTATTCTTCTCCTAGCCGTGTCTGTTCGATTAGGCTGTCCTTTTTTTTCTCCGTTTACCGTCGAATGGGTTTCCTAATTTTGGGTCGGTCGGTCGGATTTAAAAAAAAATTTAGAAAAAATGAGGAGCAATCTGGAACTAGAAGGCCCGGTACCCAAGCATCATTGCCGTGGAGCCTGGAAACAACAAAACGTGGTTACAACACAGGTAGCCCAAGCTATATGTGTCACAGTAACCGTTACGAGCGAAATTATAAGGATTTGTATGAGAAAAAACGGTCCATTCTAGGAGCTCAAAAATACGAACAAGATTTCAATAAAAATTGCCTACCTTACTTCGCTTGTGTGTTTCCTTGTCTCCTGTGTGGTTTTTGGGGCGATTTAGAGCATTTCCAGTGAGTTTTCCATTGCTTTCTCTCTTCCCAGAAAGCAATGGAACTAAAACTCACTGGAAATGCTCTAAATCGCCCCAAAAACCACACAGGAGACAAGCGAAAAATTAACAATTTCAAAGTGTTTGTAAATCGGCGGTAAAACTGAGAATTTATCGTGGATCGGCAAAAGCCACCGACTCGTTTCGTGATCGAAACCTTTCAGCTAATTACTCTTGCGGTTTGTTGCGGTTACGTCTTGAATCTGATTGGTCGCAGAACAATAAACATTCCAGAAATAATTTTAGGCGTTCACGGTTTTATGGGTTACAGTGTACCTTCGGGGGTGTCTCCAGTATAACAGCTGTAGCGTCTTAAGATTACACTTAATATACCTAAACCCAGATATCAAATTAAAGCTTATAGAGCTGGCTATCTAAATGTGGAAACCATTTGGTAATAAAATGAATTGTCAAATTTTGTATGACGTCTAAATTCGAACGTCCGAATCGGATTTAAAACGCTATAACTCAAAGCGATTATTGTATTTTGCTAATTTGATTTGTTCTCGGATTTCCGGACACGAAGCGGTTAAAAAAATGTGTCGGCGATTTCCCATATTCAATTGCAGTGAAAAGTTACAGAATATTTTCGAAAAAGGGAGAACAAATATTGGAGTGATCGCACGGAAATGGCTCTTGACGAAAAAGTTTTCGGAAATAAGAAATTCGCCGACATTTTTTTGTTGATTATGTGTTAGCCTAGGCTCAGTCTCCAGCCGTGCGTGTCTCGATGCGCCCGCGATATCTCCCCACCTCACGGCTGGGCGCACGGGTTTGGTTATTGTTTACATTGACCAATCAGAAACGAACCCGCCGAAATTTGCGGGGCATAAATTAGCGGATGTTTGCATAAATAAACAAAGATGGCGGACTATGCAAGCTTTTATAGTAGGTTTGAAATTGCTTGCTCGTACGCGCTTCAACAGTTTTGGTTTGATAATTTTAGGGAGAAACAGAGTATTGCTATGAAGGAACTTATTTTGGGACGAGATGCATTTGTCATTCTACCGACTGGTTCGGGTAAATCCTTAATTTTTCAAGCTTTTCCACTAGTGTTGGATCACTTCGAAGGAAAGCAAAGTTCGCATCAATCTATTCTATTATGTAAATGACGTGTCCATTTTCCGCATAATTGTATGACGTCATGGACAAGCAACCAAACCCGTGCGCCCAGCCGTGAGGTGGAGAGAATCGCGGGCGCATCGAGACACCCACGGCTGGAGACTGAGCCTAGTGTTAGCCTAGCTTCTGTCCAAATTTGAGGAAAATCGAACAAATTCCCTTTGAGTTGTAGCTCTTTAAAGTGTCCCCTACAAGCGAAAAATTAACTTTGAGAAAACAGCGCTTAAAAAAATATATCGCTTCATAAACAAACTCCGCCCACAAAGTTATACCGTCATTTCTCCGTCAATTTTCACTATTTTTCGATAATTTTTTTTTGGATGAAAGTTCATTCTGTAAACTTTATTTTGACGCCAAAAAAAATTTCAATAAATTTTCGATCTGAAGGTACACGGTAACCTTAATAAAGTACTCACTTTAGCTGCGTACACTTTTTTTTCCATCTTTTCATTTATTTTCGTACGATCACGACTACATGGGTGGAACGAAATTGCGTATTTTTTTAACAACTTGTTGAATTTTCAAAACCTCCAAGCGGTTACAGGCGATAATAAGTGCTGCTTCAAGCGGCAAATTTTACCGGTTACCGCCTGATAAGGAGAACCCTGGCATGCATGGTATCTGTTCCTCCATGCATCCCCATACGCTATGAGTGTTTGATTGAGCTGTAATAACTACATCAAAATGCCTTTCATGTCTTACCTGTTAGTAACAATGACACTCCTACAAGTTCTCATCTTTAACTTTTAATTAATTTACCTTGCAATGTGCGCACAAGGAAAACAATAGTTCTTGTGGCAGGTAATATACAACATTTCTAATTACACATATTGCATGCAAGTATTGTTTAACAGATATTTCATGTTTGACACGGTTATTTGTCATTTTCACATTTCTTCATATGTGACAGCATTATGTGTGTAATTTGGAAATTTTATAAATGAGGACACTTTCTGATGCCTATCATGGCGTAGTGTGGCACCTCTCTGTGTGCACTGAATCCTGACATTGTTCCCTAATTACTACAAATAATTGCTCTTTCAGATCCCACTGGTCCACCGTCTAATCTCCGTTTGCTTTCTGTGGATTTGACATCGATTACTGTGACATGGGATGAAATTCCTTCGGCTAAAAGAATATGTTGTCACATATTCGGGTATGCTGTTAAATACCAAAAGTCTGGCTCACAGTCAGATGATGTTACAGTTAAACATATTGGTTCCCGGGAAATGAAGAAAATGGGTAAATTAACTCTGAAAAACTTGGAGGGGCTCACTAAATACCTTATCCAAGTGGCTGGATTCGAACATAGTGACAGCATTGGAGTTTATTCAAATGCACTTGAAGTGGAGACAAAACAATGTAAGTTTCAAATTCTTTATTAAAATTTAAATATCATGTTAAGTATATTAACCCTATTCAGCCCCCCCCGGGGGGGCACAAAGTGCCCGCGCTAACTTTCAACATTCATAACTTCTTTAATATGTTTTCAAATGCCATCAAACTTTGTGACTTTTCATAAAAGTTATCTGGCAACAATTTCATATGACAATTTATTGATCACGTGACTTGATGTTTCCATGGCAACAAGATTTTAACAGCCATGCTTTTTGAAATTTGTATATCTGTACCTTTGAGTGAAGAAAAACAATGTTTATTGGTATAACTTTTATATTTTTACGTCATTTAGCGTTTACTGGTTTTGATCAATTTTGAGTCAATTTGGACGGTTTTTAAGAGGTTTTAAAAAATTTCTGAAATCCAAGATGGCGACCGTATAACTAATTACCTAATAACTACGTCATATGACGTCAATGTCGCATTGTGCGGACCGCAAAGGAGACAGTTTTGGACGTACTATATGTACCCCCCCCCCAGGCTCAGGAACTCAAAAAAACCCAGGCTGAATAGGATTAAGTGATGATCCGCATAAGAAGGAAACTGCTGAGCGGCAATGCATGATGGAATGTCAACTATTTTCATTGTTACAACTAGTGATCTGATTGGCCTAGCCTCAAAAACCGCTAAAAAGTTAAGGTTCAAGATGCATTTTGTCTAATTATTTAAGGTATCCTTTTTCAAGCCTCTTTGTAATATAAAGAATATTACTGTTTATTTCTTAATTAAATTTGATCGCCAGGAAGTATCGTATGTAATGCGATCATTAAAAACGATCCAGAAAAAGCGGACTTACGCCCTTCAAGTCTATCTTATTCAGGAGATTTTGCGTCTAAAGCCACCATAAGAAAACTAATAACGGAAGGCACTGAGTAAGTTGGCTTGAACGTCATCCAAATAAGGAGCCAAATTTTAGAGCAAGAAGTGCAAGACATATGTTTATGAAAGCACTTGCTGCAAAGGACTGTATGTCAATTCTCGCTGGGAGAATTGTCTCAGTGGACATAGCTTCTGAAGCAGGCAACTTATCTGTATGTAATATTTATGCTCCAAACAATTTACAACAGCAGAATGAATTTTTGCATTTTTTACATGAATATTTAATGTCCAACACTGACATTGGAAACCTAGTTATAGGAGGTGACTGGAATGTTGTTCTTTATGCCATTGACAAAATAGGTGGCGCGGCGTGGAAGCCACATACTTATCGAAACAATCTTATACAAATGATGAGAGAACTTGAGCTTGTTGACATCTATAGAAAACAAAATCCGAGCAAACTGAGTTTCACTTATGAGTCCAAGGCACTCAATCTCAGCTCGCGAATCGATTTCTTTCTTATTGCTCAATCCTTAATCAAATGTGTGTCTCACATAGGTACAAAAGTCTCTATTGCTCCTGATCACAAAGCAGTAAAACTTAGTTTGACTGTTACGAAAAAAAGACGCGGACCGGGTCTATGGAAATTCAATAATTCTCTTGTAGAAGATGAAGAATATAAAAAACTTATGAAAGAAAATTATCCTAACATAATAAATAAATACTCGGATGTGGAAGACAAAAGGTTAAAGTGGGAACTTATCAAAATGGAAATAAGAGCGCTTACAATCCCTTATTCCAAAAACAAACAAAAAAAGCTTCGTATAAAGGAACAAGACCTAGGGGACCGATTAGAGGAGCTCGACAATCTCCTCTCTCAAAATGTCGATGTAGATGATACAAGCGAAACTCAGCAACGGGAATATACTCGATTAAAACAGGAACTTCATTTCTTATATGAAAACAAGGGAAAAGGTTCAATTCTTCGTTCTAAAGCTAGATGGACTGAGCAAGGTGAAAAACCAACAAAATATTTCTTTAATCTAGAAAAGCGAAACTATAACCGAAAAGTAATTAAAGAACTGAAACGGCCAGATGGAGATAACATTTCTAAAGAAGAAGACATATTATTGGAAATTGAAAATTTTTATAGAGATTTATATACGTCAAACCATGTAGAGGATAAAAGCAGATTATTTGAAAATTTTGTCAGAAATCTTGAAATACCGAAACTCCAAAATACGGAACAAGACGAACTGGGAGAAATCGCTCTTAAGGAATGTAGTGATTTTTTTCGGACGTTCGCAAGTGGAAAATCTCCCGGAGATGACGGATTTACCTGGGAGTTCTATAACTGTTTCTTTGACTTGTTGGGACAAGACTTAGTCGATTGTTTCAACGCAGCATTTAAAGAAGGCGAAATGTCAATCTCTCAAAAGCGAGGTGTAGTTACTCTAGTCCCAAAGGAAGATTCAGACCTAGCTGATCTCGCAAACTGGCGACCGATAACTTTACTTAATATGGACTACAAAATTGCGTCCAAAATTGTAGCCAGGAGAGTAGAAAAAGTTTTGACGCTCTTAATTAATCCAGATCAAACAGGTTTCATAAAAGGGAGGTATATAGGTCAAAATGTCAGGCAGATAAATGATATTCTTGAGCAAACAAAACTTCAAAACATTCCGGGGTTACTTCTGCAACTTGATTTTCGTAAAGCGTTTGACACTATTGAATGGGATTTCATCCAGAAGACAATTACGGTATTTAATTTTGGTGATAATATCAAACGATGGATAACCACTCTTTACAAAAATTCAGAAAGTGCAGTTTTAAACAACGGCTTTTGTACCAACTACTTTAAGCTATCAAGAGGAGTGAGGCAAGGCTGCCCTTTGTCCCCCTATTTATTCATTCTTGCAGTTGAGTTACTAGCTTGTAAGATTAGACAAGACAAGGAAATACATGGTATAACTATCTTTCGGAAAGAATTTAAAATAGGCCAATTCGCTGATGATACCACTCTCTTTTGCAAGGACACGAACACCGTGCAAAGAGCTATTGTACGATTGAATGACTTCGGTGACCTATCAGGTTTGCGACTAAATCCATCAAAAACAAAAGCAATGTGGTTGGGACCCTGGAGGTATTGCAAAGAAACACCTTTCGGATTCAAATGGCCAAAAGAGCCGATAAGAGCCTTAGGGATATTTATATCCTATGATGAAAAAAAAAATGACCAATACGATTTTAAAGAAAAAATTCAAAAAATAGATACTATTCATGGCATCTGGCAGTCCCGAAACCTTACACTATTTGGAAGATGTCTTATAACTAAAAGCCTTGGCATTTCGCAGCTGGTTCATTCTACTTCGATTCTTGATATCCCTAAATAATGCATTCAAGATGTTAATTCTATGATATTTAAATTTATATGGAAAAACAAGAAAGACAAAATCAATCGTAAAGTCATGTTTCAAGACTACGACAATGGAGGTCTACGTGCGCCTAGCATAGAAACTATGTCCAAATCACTCAAATTGGCATGGATCTCGAGATTTTTAATAAACGACCAAATGGGCAGTGAATCCTGGAAGGTTATACCAAACTATTATTTTGATAAATATGGTGGCTTAAAATTCCTGTTGCACTGTAACTATGATGAAAAGTTCCTCGAGCAGGCAAAATTCCCGAACTTCTACAAGCAGATCTTACTATACTTCTCTGAACTTAAAGCATCTTATAATCCAGAATCCGATCAGGAATTGATTCTATATAATAACAAAGAAATTCGAATTAACAGACAAACTATCTTTTATCGGAGCTGGTTCAGTAGTAATATTATTTTTATCCACGATCTGTTGAAGGCGGATGGAAAAATTCTCCCTTACGCTGAGTTCATCCGAAAATACAAACTCAGTTGTAATTTCCTAACATACATGCAAGTTGTATCTGCAATACCTCAGACCCTCATTATTAAGGCAAGGATAAAATGCCTAGATAAAACTATTCTTCTTTCAAAATATGAGTTTCAGCTGTCTCGGGATACTACCATAAATTTACTTAAATTAAAAAACAGGGATTACTATTGGCTTTTGATAAATAAGGACAAGCAAGTATTGAAGGCAAGCGTAAAGTGGGAGAGAGATTTACAGCCAGACATGGTGCGGATTGACTCTTTTTTTAGTCGTGTAAAATATATTTCTAGAGAAAACAAGCTGAGAGAATTTTACTTCAAACTTTTGCACAGAATAGTTGTTACAAAAAGAGAACTGCATTTATTTGGTATTAAAAATGATATGCTTTGCATTTACTGTCGCGAAAATGATTCCATTATTCACACTTTTTCAAATTGTCACTGGTCTAAAGAGTTTTTCTTGGAAGTTATTAAGTGGTTTAACAAAGAAAATGGCACCTCTTTCTCCTTATCCCCAACGGAAATTCTCTTCGGCACGAGCTCCACCTCCAAGACTGACCTGATTACCAATAACTTAAACTGTACTCTCCTCTTTGCTAAATATTACCTCTATACCCAAAAACTAGCACAGAAAAACCTATCTTTAGAGGAATTTGTAGTTAAATTAAACTGTAGATTTCATCTAGAAAAATCCCCTCTGTAAAATAAAACATAAGTATTATATAATTTAAAATATATTGTTAACTACTATATAGAGTTACTAAATGATTAGTGCAGCTTCAGACTATAAACAAAAATTGAAATCGCCAATGCCAACCCAGTCTCGGAATGTCTAGTGTAGTGTATTGTTGTAACATCTTGTCATGTATTCCTTTGTATTGTAACCTTTTAAATCTGCTTGTTACGTAAATGTTTTGTATAAATAAATAAAAAATAAAATAGAAAAAAAAAAAAAAATGCCGTGGACATTTACAGAACGGCTACTAAAATCCAAAAACAAATCATGACTTTAAAGAATCCACACTCCGAGTGGATCTAAATCCAAATTTTTGAAATTCATGAACCGAGCGTTTTTTTGGGGGAGGAAAGGTCCGAAAATAGTACATCTGTCAAGCGGTCTTCCATGCAAATTTACTCGTCCCGCCAATACTCCATCACTGCACGAAAAATCGCCTTTACCAAACGCCTTTGACATATGTCAAAGGTGTCAAAGGCCGTCTTTGATTTAAGTCGTTAAAGGTTGTACACTTTTGACGCTTATCAAAGATAAAGCATGTTACAATATTGTTATTGCGTGACACCATCACAGCCTCGTGGCGTGCTACGTCACAACCTCGTTTTCAATAAAACTTTACTTGTTGAACCGCCATCTTGAATCGGAGTTTCTTCTTCTCTCTCGTCTTCTGTTTATCTGTACGAAGACATCACAAGTTCAACTTGTTACATGGTGGCAGCGGTGTAAAGAAAGACTTCGTCAGTGACTACTGCTGTCGTTGTTTCTACTCCGGACCCTAAAAACCTCGCTGTTTGCTCCACGACTAATCACTGCTCTAGCACGTGGACCTTGGCGTCACCTCCGCCGCTCGTAAGTCGCTGTTTAATAAACAAGTATTATGCCCGACACAGAAACTACCGGTGCTGAAACTCCCGAAGCACCGCGTTTTCGTCGTCCTCAAGTCTCTGCTCCAAAACCCCTCGAGGTTGACGGCGATCGCGCTGATAATTGGAAAATCTGGAAGCAAAGATGGGAAAACTACTGCATAATTACCGGTCTCCTAGATCAACCTGAAGAGTACAAGTGTGCTATCCTTCTCCATAGCATTGGAATTGAATTTACGCGGATCTTCAACGGACTGAAGTTTGGCGATGGCGAAGATCGCAACAAAATGGCCGATGTTGTTAAGAAGTTTGACCAGCACTTTCTGGGACAGACTCAAGAGTTTTTCGAGCGTTTCCAATTTAACCGTCGGAACCAGGAATCCGGTGAGCCAATCGACGAATATGTGTCCATTCTCAGAAACATGGCAAAAACTTGTGGGTTGTGTGACTGTATGCGTGAACTGTTAATAATGGATCGTTTGCTTCTTGGCATCTTGGATGACAAAACGCGGGAAGAACTCCTCTCCACGCATGATTTAACCCTAATCAAAGCTATCGAGATCTGCCACGCTAGAGAAGCCGCAACTCATCACACGAAAGCCTTAAAAGGTGAAGAAATCAACAAAGTCAAGGAAATGTCAAAACAAAAGAAGCATGTGAAACACAGGGAGTCCACTAAAAGCAAAGGATGCCAAACTGAGGATCCGCGCACAGTCACGAAGAAGTGCCATTTCTGCACTCAAGTTCATGTTATGAGAAAAGAATCTTGACCTGCCTGGGGAAAATCGTGCACATCATGTGGTGGAAAGAACCACTTTTCGTCTTCAAGAAAATGTAAAGGTCGAAACGTTCATGGTGTAATGGAAGACTACGCCTCTGACTCATCGGACAGTGGTACTGGAACTAACAGTGCTACAACAGCTGAGCTATGTCACGATGTTAATTCGGTCCAATCTCAGCACCAACTGATCTACTGTGAAATGGAGGTTAACCAACAACCTGTAAAACTTCAAGTCGACTGCGGTGCAACTGTTAGCATTCTGCCAAAACGTTACCTTGGAAACCTTGAGATTCGCCCTGACCTTGTCAACCTTCGGATGTGGAACAAATCATCTGTTACAGACCTCGGTAAATGCAAGGTGCATGTCAGAAACCCGGCTACAAAAGAAAAGTTCAAGGTTGACTTTGTCATTGTTGACAACAATCTTACCCCACTACTCAGTGGCAATGCAGCGCAGAAGATGGGTCTAATCACTATGAATTATGACAACTTCAAAGTGGTCAATGCAGTTTCCTCAGGCGATCACTACTGTGTACAGCAGTTCCCTGATGCTTTCAAGGATACTCCAGGCACACTCCCTGGCAAGAAAGTTCACTTGACCGTTGAAGATGAAGCTATTCCGGTTGTCCGATGTGATGTGCTCGTACGCTCCCAGAAGCGAGGAAAGATGCAGTCAAAACCGAACTCCAGCGACTCGTTAATGAGAAAATCATTGTCCAAGTAGACGACCCTACTGACTGGGTCAGCCAGATGCCTGTCACTAAGAAGAAGGGAGGCATTCGCATCTGCATCGATCCCAGACCGCTGAACGAAGTGTTAAAGCGCGAGCATTACAAGCTCCCCGTTCTAGAGGACATTCTACCGGAGCTTGCTTCAGCCTGCAAATTCTCAGTGTGTGACCTAAAGTCAGGATACCTCCACTGTGAACTAGACAACTCGTCGAGTCTCTTAACTACCTTTGCGACCCCGTTCGGGCGCTACCGCTGGCTCCGCCTCCCTTTTCGTCTAAAAGTGAGCAGCGAAATCTTCCAGAAGCGACTGCATCAAGCTCTTGAAGGTCTATCAGGTGTACGCTGCATAGCTGACGATGTAATTATCTGGGGTTGCACCGATGATGAGCATGATGAACGGGTACGCCTTTTCCTTCAACGCTGTTGCACAATTGGGATCTCCCTGAACAAAGAGAAGTGCCACTTTGGTTTGCGCGAAATTCCGTTCATGGGCTACATCGTCAGCAGCGAGGGCCTTAAGCCTGACCCGTCAAAGATAGAGGCGGTCACGAAGATGGAACCTCCCACTGAAAAGGCAGGCGTGGAAAGACTGAGAGGAACTGTCAACTATCTGTCAAAGTTTGTACCCAGACTCAGTGTACTCATCAGTACACGTTTGGCCGACCTGTCGGGATATATTCAGATCACAGGCCCTTAATTAGAGTCCATCGTTAAGAAGCCGCTTGACGGGGCTCCTAAACGCCTTCAAGGCATGCTAGTACGCGCTCTGGATTACGACATCAAAGTGCAGTACCTCAAAGGCAAAGAAATGTTCATCTCAGATTCCCTAAGCAGAGCATTCCTTCCGAAAGGCACCAGTGATGGCCAAGGCGAGTTTGAAACCATCAATGCTCTCACCTATCTCGTCATGTCTGATGAGAGAATCAGCCGGATCCGTGAACACACCAACGCTGACCCGGCTCTACAGTTGCTGAAGAAAACCGCCCAAGACGGCTGGCCAATTGAGAGATCAGGTCTCACCCCTCGTCACACCCTACTTCGACTACCGTGATGAATTGGCAGTCACTGATGGCCTTGTCTTTCGTAGCAAAAGATTAGTAATCCCCAAGAGCCTGAGATCTGAGATAAAGAAAGACATCCATTGCGGCCATCAAGGAGTTGAGTCTTGCCTGCGAAGAGCCCGTGAACATGTATTATGGCCTCGCATGAACGAAGAACTGAAGCAGTGGATCCAAACCTGTGAAACATGCTGGGAATTCGAACAGACCCACTGCAAGGAGACACCTATGATATTCCCGAGAGACCCTGGGAGAAGATTGGGGCTGATCTGTTCACCTACAAGAACAGGGATTACCTAATCACTGTTTGTTACAAGTCCAACTTCTGGGAACTAGACCGCCTGTATGACACCAAGTCTTCGACTATCATTAAGAAGCTGAAAGCTCATCTCGCCAGAAATGGCATCCCTTAGCAGCTGGTTAGCGATAATGGCCCGCAATTTGATTCTAATGAATTCAAAACGTTCACCAAGAGCTGGGGCATCGAGCACACAACAACTTCACCTCACCACAGCAAAGCCAATGGCAAAGTAGAGTCTGCGGTGAAAGTTGCCAAGCGAATGCTTCGCAAGACTACCAAAAGTACTTGGCCCTGCAACATCAGGAATGTACCTACACAATGCGTAGACAGCAGCCCGGTCCAAAGACTCATGGGGAGAAGAACCAGAACCCTGTTACCAACCACGCAGTTCTTTCTTGAGCCGAGGAATCCAGTAAATCCTCACGAGTCTGAGCAACTACGCTTAAACCAAATGAGACAGGCGAAGTACTACAACCGTTCTGCCCATGACCTGCCTGTGCTGAAGGCAGGTGACACGGTTCGAATGAAGCCATTTGTGCTTGGTCAGAAATCATGGGACAAAGCTGAAGTGACCAGAAGGCTTGACGAGAGATCCTATAAAATTCAGTCTCGCGGAACCACTTACAGGCGCAACAGATAGCACCTGGTTAAGACTGCTGAACCCCCTGTCCAGCAGAACACCTCTGAACGAGGCAAAGCGGATGCGAAACATCATGCAGGAGAGAAAAGTACTACCCCCTCTCCTAGGCACACCCGTTCCGGACGACTGATAAGAGAACCAGCGAAACTAAGTGACTACGTCAGGATTTGAACTGTTTTCTTGCGAAAACACATTTAGACTTTTGCAGTGCTTTTCATTTTGTTTATATTTTAAGTCTTGCTACCAATTGACTTTGAACAATATTACGCAGTTGTTGTTATGTATTTTTTTCTCTACCTTTTATTACTTGCCATTTCTAGCTTATCAGGAAATTTGTTAAAAAAATGGCGAAGATGTTACAATATTGTTATTGCGTGACACACAGCCTCGTGGCGTGCTGCGTCACAACCTCGTTTTCAATAAAACTTTACTTGTTGAACCGCCATCTTGAATCGGAGTTTCTTCTTCTCTCTCGTCTTCTGTTTATCTGTACGAAGACATTACAAGTTCAACTTGTTACAAAGTAAAGGTGCTGTACGTCAGATATTGCTTAGACTTGTACAAAGGTATCTATGATTCGCCTGTGACTTCCCGGCGTATCGCAAACTTTTCATCGAACTCCATCGAACGAAAAAGAGTTCGATGCAGTTCGGCCATTGAACGAAATCGAACACAAAATGTTTTTGTGAGTTCGATGCCCGAGCCAAATCGAACTGAATAGAATTAAATCGAACGAAATCGAACGGTCATGGTTCGATTTTGGTTCATTTTAGTTCGATTAAGTTCGGAAATCGAACTTTGGGCTAAAATACAAAATAAAGAGTCTAAGGTCGATCCGGTGAACGCGTAAAACTTAAATCTATTTTCGCAGAAACGGCACATTATAATTACGATGTATTGTTGCAAATGACAGAGAAGATGCTAAGCCTTGACTTATTTTAAACGTAACTTTAATGGTTAATTGTGTTCTTCTCGAAGTTGCACAGCAACACCTTTCGAACCAGAAACAAATTCCGACTGCACCAGGGCTGGAATTTCATTTCGCACCGCGACACAATAAGCAGTGGCGTACAAAATTTCGATGATTAGGCGGAAATGTAGAAATACAATCATTACATTTTTTTCGTATTTCTCGAGAGTATTTAGCAGCACTGGATCAATTTACGTACTTGTCATCAAGAGTTCGAAAATCGAACGTTCAATTTTGGTCGATTCGCGTTTTTCTTTTGTCAGTTCTACTTTGTTCGATGACCGAACTTAATCGAAATCTTTCTTTCAGATGAGTTCGAAAATCGAATGTTAGTTTTTGTTCGATTAGAATTTTTTTTGTGAGTTCGATTTTGTTCGATGGCCGAACTCCATCGAACTCAATCGAACGAAAGAGTTCGAAAACCGAACGTTCGATGTGATACGCCGGGTGACTTACATCAATTGTGTAGTACATTTCACACGTGTGTATCAAAAGCAATGTCAAAAGTGCTATAAAACCTTTGATCACATTTGATATTTCCTTCCGTTATTAGTTTTCTTATGGTGGCTTTACACGCAAAATTTCCTGAATAAGATAGACTCGAAGGGCGTAAGTCCGCTTTTTCTGGATTGTTTTTAATGATCGCATTTCATACGATGCTTCCTGGCGATCGAATTTAAATAAGAAATAAACAGTGATATTCTTTATAGCAGAGCTCTGCGGGCCGAAGGCCCGCGCGTAGCCCCTTACTCATACAACCTATGCCCGTCATTTTTCATGGTCATGGCTAGCGGAATGTTTCGCGGGCGCGCGTGTGCCCGCCGCCGGCACTCCGCCGTCGCGCAGGACTAGCTCGCGGGCGCGTATGACGTCGCAAAACATGCGCGTACGACGTCATGTTGAAACCAAAGCGAGGCATTGTTTTTCGCGCGGTTACACGGCCATTCTCGTCCCCAGAGCCTTCGTTTCGTTTGGTCAGCGGAAAAAACGAAGGGCTCTGGTAACAGTGCCTTCCGGATGTCGTAAAATCCACGACATCCGTTAGCGCATGCCTAATGCATTAACGTATTATTGCGCTTGCTCAATGCCAAAAACCGGAAATAAAAAGCCTTTCGTGTGTGCATTCTCGTCCCCAGAGCCCTCGTTTCGTTTGGTTGAGCTCTGGAGACGAGAATGTTGTGTTTGTGGAATGGCGTTTCAAAGGACTGTACAAGACTTAACAGGAAAACATCGCGCTGAAAAAGAAAGAAGAAAAGCTTTACGTGCTGCAGTTATTTAGAAGAAAGATTGTCTTTGTATTTTGCTTACTGGTTTTAGAAAATCCTCGATAAGTCAACTGATTTCTTTCGTTTGGGAGCTGTATATTTATCGTTTCGCCACTAAACGCTATCATATCCGACCAAATCAGTTGATGGGACAGCTAAGTTTGTTGATGGACACGCTGTGGCCATTGATTAGGCTTATTTCATCGAACAGTGGTAAGAAATATCGAGGAATTTTTGTTTTGCATTCGTTTCATGTTATTTTAATTGGGCTTCGAGTGACCTTCGTTTCCTTAGATTTGTATTTCAAGTTGTAGCAAAGAGTACTACCAAATAAAGAAAATATAACTTGCTTACGAGAGTGCTGATAGCGTTGTTGTTGTTAGTATTTAAAATGGATAACCTAGTGGTAATATTTCTTTTCACCCTTGGGCTTTCTTCAGGATTTCTGCCTCTCCTTTAATTAATACTCGTCCCTGTTGCAAGCAACATACTTCTTTAATATTCGTGGCCGCTTATAGCTTCGTCTTCCAAGACACATACTGATTATTTTCGGAAACGAATCACTCATATTTAGCGACAATCAGATCCCATTATACTTTGAAATATTTAGCAGCCGTATCTTTACGTGCTAAACCAAACAAAACTGGGTGACATTGGTCGTTGAATGCGTTGAAATTAAAACGTTGGTTTTGTTGGGTGTTTCTTGGTGTTGCGGAAACTATTGTTGGTTAGCTATTGTGTTGTGGTGTGGGTATTGTTTACTTTCTTTTGAATCTTTTGTTTTACGTCATTTGGTGATCGCAACACCAAGAAACTGCCGTTTTGTTGAATGTTGTCATAGGACTTCAACATTTGAAATTCAACCGGAAGTAAAACCTTATGCGTAGAGGCGTAAATTTTTTTACCTTGTTGCGCATTGATTTTTAAACGGCCAATCTAAACATTCAAATTTTTGTCCGTTACCAGAGCTACACGAGACGCAATTTAAAAAAAAACCGTGGAGCTCTGGGGACGAGAATGTTACACGGCCGAATGCACGTCAGACACTTTGAACTTTGAGATGTTTTGCTGTGAATTTACTAAGCGGAGAAAACCGTTTAAATTAAAAGCGTTATTTCCCTGAATATTTCGCGGTTTGCTACTCAAGACAAGGATACTAATTAAGGGATACTCAGAAGCCGCTTTAGTGGAAAAAGACGAGATTTCAGGGATAAAATCTTGCTTCGAGGAACTTCATGTATTTATTAATACATTTTTATCAATGCGGGAGATGTTTGTTACGAATTTCAGAACCAGAAGCGGAGATTTGAATTTCCAAGTAAGCGAGGGACTTAAAGACCCATTGTCACTTTCCGTGATGCATTGCGGGCGATCTTGAATTTCGTGGTCCATGAAAAACCGTTTTGTGGCAAGGAAGTTTGATTCCTAAAATAATCCGTTTACATCGGGGAATCTGTATCGTCTATTGGCTTCAATATGATTTCGTTCAAATATTTAGTTCATATTCAAGGCATTGCATCTTGTTTTTGTATGTTTTCTTTTATTTTCCATCGTTGCTGATACGTTTTCTAAGCAACGCCGCCGAAGGCTCGAGGCGCTGTCAAGAAACGAGATCCTTCAGAAGGTTTGGCTCAGAAATTCGGTCGTCCATGGAAAAGAAATAGGTATATTAGATTGCCTACTAGTTAAGATTTATCTTCGAATCGTTTCTTTGTAATTTTTTTCCACATACAGATACTGTCAGTTGACATTTGAATATTATTACCGTTGATGCATGACCGGTCGACCGTATTAATGCACCAGTCAATTCCAGCAGTGCCCATTCCCCCCCCCCCCCCCCCCCCCCCCGGGCTAACCCCCGAGCATTAGCATTTTTTTAAAAGATTGGCAAATGCCCCGGGGTGGGGGCAAAAAAAGAGGGCAAATGCCCCACCCTCGGGATCGTCCCCAACCAAAAGTACCACTTTTCAGTTTTTTTGAGTGTTTTTTTTTCTAGTTCTGCCTTTTCACTATCTATTTTTTTTTTATATATATAATGGCACTTTCCGAACTTAATAATATTTAATAAAGGAAATGCCGCCAAGCGATTGCAAGAGCCCACAGACAACACTACACTATAGTTGATATTGGATTTTATTATTTCCATGTATTCTGTTTTCAAACGTTTGCTACATTGATCAAGAAATATTTTGTTGTAAAGTCATTTGTTCTGAAAACCTTTACTAAATATTTACTAAATATTTACTAAATATATATCTTTACTAAATATTAAAAGACCAAACATTAACAAAGCGAAAGACTTGTCATGGACCATTCCATCCACATAAATGTTCAAACAACGTACAGCAACAACAACAACGGTAAAATAAGCACAAATACCACCGTACTGTAATAAACTATTAAAGCACTGCTACCGAATAACTAATGTGTGATTTTAGTCATTTAATATAAACTCCATGCTGAGGCTTTTATAGACCTGCCCTAAAAAAACAATTAATCTAGTTTTATAAGACATGATATTAAAACGAAACCTGGCTTTAATATTAACCACTTGAAAGACGCTTTTATATAAACTGTGAACAATAATTATTGATTTCTATAAGGTTATACGTGTCCACAGTATAGTACTGATGCGTCATAGAAAATAATCCGATTTAACGAAAGATCAAACAGTTAAAAAAAAACTGTGGTTTTCGTTTCTATTCGGGTAAACCGTCAAAAATGCAAACGATATATAAGAAATCTCTCTGTAAGCTTTTTGATCGTCATATGTATGCTTAGCTATTGCTTGTTTGCTCTCTTTCGGCGGGAAACTTTGGCTTTTTCAGCGCTCTTTCTCCTGTTTTCGGCTACTTGCTGCAGATGTTGGAGCCAAAGCTTAGCCTCGTCAGGGGGAAGAAGACATTTGCTAGCCAGATTCAAGCCCTTGACGGACGAGCCAATCCGCCACAAAACCCTCGTCTTTGCCGAGAAATTCTTCCATGTTTTATTACGAATTTCCACGGAAAGCACGTGCGAGTCAAATGCCCGGGGCGTCACCCGGGGGTAGACAAATGCCCCACCCCCGGGCCGCGAAAACATTGCTAATGCCCCACCCCAGGGACTGACAACGTGAGCAAATGCCCCGGGGTTGCCCGGGGGGGATGGGCACTGCTGGAATTGACTGATGCATAAACTGTAAACAACAGGAAAAGCTCAAAACTTCTCGGCTCGCCGGCGGAGTCGTTTTTGCCAGCACCTATGTGAAATATTCCATAGAAGTTGAAAGAGGTTTTCCCCGTCCCTAGCCGTCGAATTTTTTTTTTATGCAAGCTTCTGAAGCCGAGAAAACGTCCTCCGCCAGCGGAGCTCATTAATTATGCCCGATGCAAATCAGATAGCCGACGGAACAGCCCACAAAATACAAACACTTCTCGGCTCGCTGGAGGTTTCTTTAAGGGGCATCGACCTTAAACTTTCGGTAAAAATAGCAGGAGGTTTTCCGCGTCCCTCGACGTGAAAATATTTTCGATGCGAACTTTCGAAGCGGAGGAAACTACCTCGGCGACTGGAGCTACACAAAGGTGGGTTGAGCGGCCCCAGACAAAATGCGAGACATGTTATACGGACTTTTAATATCTAACAGGACCGCTTCTTTGGACAATAAATTTTAAAATCAATGTCGAACGAAATTTCAAACTCAGTGTTCATTTCTTCTTGGAGATGAGAGGCCAAAATTTCACTTCGCGAGAGATCGCATTTATCTGGGTCCAAATCAAAATAAACAATGCGCGGTGCATCACGGTAAGTGACGATGGGCCTTTAAAGGTAAAACAGATTACATTTTTCGATGAGAATTTATGTTGATATCAATCTGTGAGTGACTTTTTCTTTGTGTTATTGTTAGTTTTGGAGAATAGATTTTAAAACGTGCTTAAATTCAGTTGTATCGATTTCTTGAATTTTATCGAATAAAGCTTGAATTCGATGAGCTATAAGCTTAAATGGTACGCGTTTTGCTTTTGAACGTAAACTAATGGAGATTTGAATAAATTGTTTCGAAAGAAGATTGTGTTGTCCATTTTTATGAGTTTGTTCATTCATTAGATAGATTGAGAAGCGATGTTATGTAAACAAAACAAGACTTTGATTTCATAGTACAGTTCTATCTTCACTCGCATCGCCTTATGCAAATATGTTTGTATTTTTGCAATTTTGATTTTTAAATCAGTTTCTCCGGCAATTTTTGACAAGCAACAAGTGTATTTTATTCGGAAAGTAGTCGTACTAGTTATTCTAGACGGAGAAAAAGTTGTTTTTGTGAACTTTTGTACGGTCTATATAAAAATGTACTGTGCAGACGGTCGCGTAATACTGTTTTTGAGAATTGCTAAAAGTGAAAATAGCCTTCGTCAATCTTAATTCTTGTGCTTCCGACCTTTCACCTTAGTTAAGTTTCACCTTAGTTAAGCTTGTTCACAGAGCAGCGCTGTTAGGCTCAGCCTATCTATATATATTATCACTAGCAGTAATCACAGATTATGGAGACGCGTTCGAAGGAATTTCCGGCGGAAATGAGCCCCTGAAAAAAAAACAATAGGGGCGGCCATTTGGAAGACCGTCTACCAAAAAATCTCAAATTTTACTGCACGTAAACCACAGGACAACCAACACGAAATTAGGATTGCGTTCTTCGAACGCGACAAAGAGGCTTGAAAAAGAATACCGGTTTCCGGATAACGGATTCCGGTTTCCGGATTCCGGTTTCCTGGTTTTAGGGTTGCCCAGTAAAAAAGTGAGGGTAGATGAAGCAGGATTCCTAAGTGTAGGATACAAAAGAAATGGGAAAAATGCAACATATCATAATTATCTGTTGACTTGCAAAAAGCACAAAGAGATAGCAGCCACCAAGGAAAGGTTATAAACTGGGAATAAACAGAATGGGAAGTTGAAGTTTAGACCTCACTAATTGTGATCCTCACAATCTAACAGTAGTTTTTATTAGTTTTTGCTTATAGGTTTGAGTTATTTTCTGATATAATATTTGATGAAATATGTTGTTAGTTGATTATCTGCACTCTGTATCGCAGTCATACGGTAACCTCTTAAAGTGCCCCTGCGATCAAATTTTTGATTTTCATTTTTTTACATTTTCGTGTACAATTAGACTTTCTTCCTCATTTTGCCAAATTTCAATTCATTACGAACATCAGAAGTCATTTTATTTTAACATTTATTTCCGAGAATTTACGGCCGCATTAATCAACCTTGTTCCAAGGCTTGGTTGCGAATGGGAGAAAGTGACGTCAAAGACTCAAACATACCTCACGGGTTGAAATTATAATAACAATAAGAATTGAAAATCACGCGAAAAGCAACAAAAACTTTGGACTTGATCTCCGTGCAATTTTCTATGCTGATTGTTATTATAATTTCAACCCGTGAGGAATGTTTGAGCCTTTGACGTCACTTTCTCCCATTCGCAACCAAGCCTTGGAACAAGGTTGATTAATGGCGGCCGTAAATTCTGGGAAATAAATGTTAAAATAAAATGACTTCTGATGTTCGTAATGAATTGAAATTTAGCAAGATGAGGAAGAAAGTCTAATAGTACACGAAAATGTAAAAAAATAAAAATCAAAAATTTGATCACAGGGGCACTTTAAACGCTTATCATATCAATAGCAAAATTCATGATCATGATTGGTCATCTGCATGCCTATTTTTATGTGATTGGGACACAGTCTCATGGGTGTCTAATAACAGCTGTTTAAGTATGCTGCCCGTACGAAATGAGCAGATCTGCAGCAGTTCTGTAACAGATCTGTTTTGACAAAAACAGACTAAGTGCAGACTGATTTTTCGTCTGCATGATCTGTTTTCAGTCTGTGCAGACGATGTACCGAAATCGTCTGCAACTATTTTTTTCTGCAGATGAAAAACAGATGAAAAACAGATCTGCAGATCATCTGTTAAGTCTGCAAGCAATCTGCAACCAGTTTAGGTTCCGAAAGTCGAACAATCTTCGTCCATACGAACGACGCAATGCTGTTTCATTTTCCATCAAAATCACGAACGATCTGGCGCTGGTCTATTCATGGCTCTCGATCGCTTTTTTGTGACACCCTTCCTTGGTTTGCTGGGTGTCGAATCCACTAAAAAAATGTTCCTGCATCTTTCTTTTGTCAGGCATCAAACTTTAGTTTAATTTTAGAAACTTTTTTCAAAAAAAAGAACCGAGACAGAAGGTTGAAACTCAAGTTATCCCGAGCGGAGTAACACGAGACGAGAGCACATGATCGATCAGCCAACTCATAGCTTGCACGCAATCGTTTTCCGACTTTATATACAAAGTATTATTTTTTGACACTCAATATTTACCGTATCTGTAGGTTATTATTTAATTATTTCCGTAAAATTCAGTCTATTGTAGCTTATAAAAACGAAAAATACCACCAGATCCCCGGGATCGGGAACAGCTTGGTCACAAATGTTTCACGTGATTTGGTCGTAAACTGATACCTGTGGAATGTTGTATCAGTTGTAGATCGTTAAATTTTTTACTCTGTTTTAGCGGTCATTTGAAAGCATGTTGTTCTTTCACTGTTGTGTCGCAAATGGTAGGATATGAAGACATGAAGAAGAGAAGTTTAAATGGGCAGAATCAAACAGTTTACAGCCGACAAAATTGCATAAATATGTGTTTTTAAACTACTTAAAATATTAAAATACTAAGCAACTCTGCGTGGCAAACTGCATAATGTTTACAATAATGGCTTATGGCTCGTGCTTTGTATCCGAATGCCTTATGAACTTCAGCCACAAAATATCAACTTGAATCGCAAGTTCAACGTTTGGTGGAACATGAAGGATTTTCAAAGTTTTACAGACAAGCTACTAGCCTTCAACAGGAGCATTGGAAGGCCAGTTAAGAAAAATCTGACTGTAAGTGATCCATGTTTATATTCACGTCGCTCAATCATACGTTTACGGTTTATACATCGATGGTAAGTTAAGTTTTTTCTTGAATGTGTTCGCTTTTATGCTCGTGCAAACATGTTTGTTCAATAGATTTTATATGGAAATCTTGAAAGCCATGTGTTTAGACCATTTTTGTGCATCAGTACAGACAGGACACTGCATGAATTTACACTTTGTCTATTCACGAAGCGCAGTCGCTTCAATCGCGGAACGTAACGGAAAGACCTGAAAATTATATTCGACAATAAATTACTGTCAGCAATCTAAAATATGCGTAGAATAATGCCTAGAAAAATAGGGTAGGCGTTGATGTAAAACAGATTCTTCTTTGGTGCCTTTAATAAACAGTCTTTGATTGGTGTAGTTTGCGTGCGTTTTTAATTGTTATCCTCGTCTGCAGATCATCTGCAGATAGATCTGCAGCATGATCTAAAATTAGCCTAGGCTCCAAAACATCTGCAGATTCAACAGACTTATTGCAGACATTTTGCAGACATTCTGCAGATATTCTGCAGACATTCTGCAGACATTCTGCAGATGATCTGCAGTTTATCAGCAGACTATCTGCAGATCTGTTGCAGGCCTGTTTGCAGATCTGCAGCAGACTAAAAACAGATCTGCTCGTTATACCTCCTGCCTTTTTTTTTTAAAAAAAATACCAAAACCAGGATTTCCTGAAAAAATTGTGTGGCTGTATTGGACACTTGTGTGTGTTGTTGATCCTAGTCACTGTTTGCAAACCTGATCATGAGTGATGTAAAACAACCAGACATTTTGAGGTGTTTATTATTGAATTCATGCTGTAAAATTCAGGGGTCATCACACTTAAAATTTCAAATCATCCTCATCCATGCTCAAATCCTGTTATTATTATCATTATTATTATTATTATTATTATTATTATTATTATTATTATTATTACTAGAAGTAATCACAGATTAAAGTGCGTCTCCTTAGGAACCTCGTTGTGACATGGAATTCGCATTTGAGGCATGTTTCTGGTTCAAAACACGCGCTAAGCATGCAGGATACTATTGTGACGTTTGACGACGCGCTAAGCATGCTGGATACTATTGTGACGTTTCAAGATGGCGCAGATTTGGTACCGACACTTTTCTCGATTCGTTCCGCCTGGACGACGCGCTAAGAATACTGGATACTATTGTCTGATGGCGCAGATTTGGTACCGACACTTTTCTCGATTCGATCCACCTAGCCGACAAGATTAGGAAGCGTCTCCTTCGTCGACGCAATTATTATTATCATTATTATTGTTATTATTAGTTATAGCACTTGCATCTCCATTTTCTTTTGTAGCTGTTGATCCTTGCATTTCTAGCCCATGCCTAAATGGAGGAACATGTAGCCCATATGTTGAAAACTCTCAAGAATTTTATTGCACATGTCCGTATAACTTTACTGGTATCTTCTGTGGAAGTTTTGTAAATGGTAAGAAAATAATTATAATGTTTAAGTGAAAATATAACTCTCCATAGACATATTTCTTAATAGAAGATCATATTTATGGGGGATAATGTTTATGCATGTCAGATTTTGGGGCTTATTGATTTTTTAATTAATTTCTTTATTGATTGATTTTATGTTATTTAATTACTCATCATTTATTTATTTATTCATTCATTCATTTATTTGGGAGATGGTTTGTATTCTGAATTTTACAGTATATCGAATAATTTCTGTTCATTACCATTGTTTAACAAGATATTTTTTATCTTAAATTTTGAAATGTATACAAAGAAATTAAGTTACCTGACCATTTCCGCATTGCTTTGTTCTGTTTAATATTTTTTTTTCATTTCTTTCACAGACCCTCCATGTCACAGCCCAAATGTAAGCCTTGCAAATTTAACACCAGACGCAGATTCTTCAGCTGTCAGCATACATGTACGCCGATCAAACTCGTTTTTAATTCAGTCTGATGTCATTTTAGATTGCACATTGTCCCAAAAAACAACATTTACTTGGAGTATTTATAATTATTACCAATTAAATGCTGGAAAGGCACCAGTGCTGTCAACAAGTGGCTCCTCAGAGTTCCGAATCATGCCACGTATGTTATCTATAGGTGATTATTTGGTCCGTCTCACCGTAAACATGTTTGGAACTCAGGTGTTTGGGGTTGGTCAGGGTTTAATCAAAGTCACCAGGAGTCCTTTAGTTGCACTTATTGCTGGAGGAACCAAGGTGGTTAGAGGATTCAATAGAACCTTGCTCTTTGATGCTTCCATGTCGTATGATCCAGATGAGGAAAATCAACAGTCATCAAGTAAGTAAGCCAATTTATCACAGTTCAATCATTAATTGATTGACGGATTGATGGATTGTTTGATTGATTGATGGATTGATTGATTGATTGATTGATTGATTGATTGATTGATTGATTGATTGATTGATTGATTGGTTGTCTGGCTGCCTGTGACTGACTGGCTTGGAACAATCATGCTCAGGTCAATGATTTGACTATATTGATAAATGACTGAACATAAAAGGAATAATTTGCATTGCAATCACAATCTTTTTTTCAGGTCTCAATTTCATTTGGATGTGCACAAATAGCTCCAATTTAAGAGGGTGTTACAGGAATAGTGACATGATAAAATCCAATGGGTCTGTGCTCACAGTAAACAGTGGCCTAATGCTAGAAAATAATTCATATTTCATAAATGTGAAAATTACAAAGGATCAGAGACAAGCTGAATACACACAAGAGGTGTTTATTGTTCCTGGTAATCCACCAGAAGTACAAATAAGGTACATATTGATAAGAACATGAAAAAATTTTCTCTCGTGCAATTGTAGCTTGCACCCGTCTTTTATACACTTGTTAATTGAGAAAAAATTACATTTATTCAGTGACTGCATCCAAGCAGTTTATACAGGTGCACAGCTAATGATTTTAAATTAATTGGCTAATTACATTAGTGAATGCATAATGCAAGCTATCTGTTGAATACTTTAAACACTTTTAATGCCAATATTTAAAAAAACGCTCAACCACGCACTTTCATTTGAATGGGTACACATAAGGAAGGCATTAAAGAAGTATGACACAAAAAATAGCTTTACTTGTGAATAAAGGTCCACACTTTAGGATTTCGTCCACAGACTCAAAAGTTAGGATCACCTTAACCCTCATACTACCATCTTATTTTGCATACATGTCATACCAATAGGGGTCAAAACGGACCCCATAACAAAAGTATACGTAGTATAACAAACTTTACAATAGTTTACAACCTTTAGAAAATTTTTGTTCAATAATGATATGTATTTGTTTTGACGTTATATGGGTTTTGTTTGTTTATTTTAATTTTTGTTGTCACTGTCAATGCTATTGTTTTTGTTGCTGGGGTCGATTTGGACCCCAACAGAAAAATGAGCCCCACATTTCCATATCCACGTGTATATAAAAGTAATTTTTGCATTCAAGGTGGCTCATACATAAAGACAAATTCCTTAAATCTCGAACACGTTGTCCAACCATGTGAGCTATGGTAAATGTTGATTATCAGCTGGGGTCCCATTGGACTCCACTTGGTAGTATGAGGGTTAAATTAAGCAATAGAACACATTTTCTATGAGTTTATCGGCGCTATAAACCCACGCGGGATGTTGGGAGAACACGAGAAAAGCTTGTAAATCACGAGCCGCAGGCGAGTGATTTACAAGCTTTTCGAGTGTTCTCCCATCATCCCAAGTGGGTTTATAACGCCGGTAAACTCATACATGTAGAAAATTTGTTCCATTGCTTTTATGAAATAACTATGAAAAGCGTTTGGAAAGAGAGAACGTTGTTGTAGTTTTGTGCCGATCAAGTAGCTTATTCTCATAACATTCATCGGATGACGCGGGAAAACCAATCAAAGCGGCTGAAAGAATAAATGAACTTTACACGATGCCACTGACAAAGCTGCACTGACAAATTCACGGTTCAACGAAAGTGATATAAAGTTTTAGCGCTTTGAAATTCGTCAGTTGAAATTTATCAGCTGAAAGAAGAAAATATATTCAATGATTTAAAAGTTCTTTGAATGGGAAATCCAGAAAATTGTGTCCAGAATCTGCCGCCGCAAACCTGAATGTACGAGGAAAGTTTGGAAGCCTACAATTTTTATGGCGTATGTTGGATTCAAAGATTGCTTTCTTGTCAAGAATTTTTCAATTGGAATAAAGGTTAGTTCCAGAAACTCAGCTTTTGAAACTGTTTTTGACTTTATTTATTACTTTGAAGTGTACAGTGAAGCCCGTACTTCTCTACATTTTAAGTGCTGAATGAAAACTAAGCTCGTTGTTTTGAAGTCTACAGTTCTGAGAGTTTTGTTGGTTTGATAGAACAGACTGAATAGGCCATTTCCGAGTTGCCTTTAGCCTCTCTATCAAAGCGAGGCTAGGTGCGAAACCTTTTAAATGAAAATAAGTTTTCATTCACATGCAAATAAGTTTTATTTGCATGTGAATGAAAACTCATTTTCATATGAAAGGTTTCGCACCTAGCCTCGCTTTGATAGAGAGGCTAAAGGCAACTTGGAAATGGCCTATTGTTTGATCATTTCATGCAAATAACTTGTTTAACCATAAACCTATAATTTTTGTTAGCTTCATTTTCTTCTTGCTAATCAGGATCATCTTTGCTTGGACACAAAGTCGTAATCAGAATTTAAACTGGCACAAAAGTATTCCATAAAAAAATCTCAAAACAAAACATGATAAAGCGTATAAATGGAATCGGCGTAAAATAATTACCTTATTGGTACTAATTTTCGCGGGCACTTAATTTCGCGAAAGAAAGGTCGGCATATTTCGCGGGTCTTTATTTTCGCGATTTGGGTGCAAAATTATTTTCTTAGGGAATTAATTTTCGCGAAAATGAAAAAAAAAACACATTTTATTTCGAGAATTTTATTATGTTACACTTCTTATTGCTGAAAATCATCAACTCATAACAAAACCAAACTATATGACGATAGCGATACAGATGAAGAGGTTCAAAGTAACACAGATAGTGAAATTTGACTGTTAAACTGTTGTTTATCATCTGTAGGCATGCCATAGAGCTTTTACACGTTATACACAATACATGTACGTAGACATGTGTTTCTTCATTAAATTGAGAAAACAAGAAATACAGGAGGGTATTAAATTTCGCGACATTAAAGTTCGCGGGAATGTTTTTTTCGCGTCGCTTTAAGTTCGCGATTTTTTTTAAATCGCGAAAATCGCGAAATTAAAGCGACGCGAAAATTAGTACCAATAAGGTATCCTAAACAACAAAGCTATAAGCCATGCTTTTTAATTCCACTGTGCAAATCCGTCTTATTTAGAAGTTATCTTAGGATTTGTAGGAACATTTATAACTTCAGTTCAGTGAATTTCAATCGAAAATTTCCTCAGTTTGAAAGCCATTGTTTGCTCTTTGGGATCCAATTTTTTTTTAGCTTTTCACTAAACCTTCAGCTCAGTGAACTTCGCAAAGTACATATCGAGGTTGTTTTGATTGTCATTGATCGCTTCATGTAAGCCTTTCCAAGCCAATGTTAAATGAAAATATATTCCTGTTGTTGATATCAGTTTTAAAATAAGCTAAGTGTTCTTTTGTCGATAAGTCATTTTTTGCTTGCGTGCGTGGGAAATTTTTTTTTAAAGACTTATTTTGTAGGTTTGAGCAGCAACTTATTGTTTACAAGAAACATATCCTCTGTTATCATCTTCTAGCAGACCACAATATGCAATAAGACACTAAATCGGCTCGAGTTGTGAAGTTCTTTTTCCTCACGCTTGTGTTGATGGGGTAACGGGAAATTGAACTTGTTTACTTTACAGTTTCTCTTGCGCGGTTTTCTATGAGTTTACCGGCACAATAGTCAATAGGTCTTTGACCAATCAGAACGCGCGTAGTATCTCAGTTATTTTATAACAGCATAATAAACAACACCACAGGAAAGTACTTCTTAATAGCTTTCAGACGTAAAAGTTGAACCACGCGCCAGTACGTTGTGTTTACTGACATTATGCCTTGTAAAGACCTGTAAAATAACTTTTTTCCAGGTGTGTGGACAATTGTAATGTAAAATTGAATCCATCGGGCAGAATGGCCTTACAAGGAACTTGTGCAGGCTCCTCCTGTGGCGGAACTCTCACATACCATTGGTCACTTTTCAAAGCTACCAACAGCAGCTCCTCAAACGAGACCCAGTGGCTTGAGATTCCAAAAATACAACAATTGATAAGTACAAGAGTGTCATCGACGACGCTTGTCACTTTTCCTGGGCTACTGGAGCCTGATATGCTGTACCAATTTGTATTTACTGCTAAAAGACCCGGTGGATACCCGGGGTATTCCGAGTACCAAGTTACCACCAACAGTCCCCCTACAGGGGGATACTGCCAAGTGAGCCCGGAATCAGGCGTCACTCTTGACACAGAGTTCATTTTTATTTGTGGCAATTGGCAGGATGAAGATCTTCCATTGCAGTACGAATTCATTTACTTCACAAAAAACGATCTTCTCAATGTAGTTTACAAAGGTCAACAAACCAGCAAACATACAAAGCTTCCTTTTGGTGATAAAGCGAATAACTTTACTATTGACTTCCGAGTGAGAGTGGCGGACATGTTTGGAGCATTCACTGAAGTTAACACTCCTGTTCAGGTGAGGAAGCAGCGGTGGTTAGCAGCGTATCAGTTGTCAATATCACCCTCTTTGCTCATAATTTATATAATCTTCTAGTAATTGTTAATCTGGCTTGATAAGAAATAAAACACAAACAACAGTGATAAAAAACTTGACATTTCGCATGCTAAGCGACATACATTTTCAAAAGTAACCATTACATGCGGTACAGTGTTTTAGAACTGTTTATATATCAAAAGTAGGGGTCTGGAACCAAGATTAAGAAAAACAATCTTAACAGTAATTTAATAGTACGGACTGTCAGTCCTAAGAAGCTACAGCTAATAAAGCATGAGCTATCTCACTGCTGACGTTAACATTTAAGGAAGAAGAACATCACCGGAAGAAGACATTCACTGGCCTATACACTAAATGGGATTCATTTACACCCCGCAAGTACAAAATTAATCTCATCCGCACATTCACCTATCGTTGCTATCGGCTTCTTTATTGCAACGCTCTTAATGATCTTAAGAAACTTTTGCTACAAAATGGTTACCCTCAAGACATTATCAAGTACCACATTAACGATGTTTTGAACAGAAATAAAAACAAGCCAAACAACCCCGTTCCTACAGTTCCCGAGGATATCATTATCTTTTTACCTTACTTAGGTCTTCACAGCAACCACGTCACAAAACGTCTTCAATCCTGTGTACAGCTATTTCAATTAACGTTGTCGGGTGAAAGCTCAAAGCCTACAAGTCAAGACCGAACGAGTAAACCAAGCGCCTGTTCCAGGCATGCAGATAGTTGGGATTGGGAGTGGTGAAACGAAAAGAAACGACGCGAATGAGCAATGCGAGGAACGGGAAAAACGTTTATTTTGCGCCGCCCCCAACTATCTTGGCTTGTAGCTTTGAGCTTTCATCCGACAACGTTAATTGAAATAGCTGTATACAACTTCTATTATTGCATCAACCTCAAAATTATATTTTAGAACACAAGCTGCATCAAATCCTGCTTTCCATACAAGGCCTGCCTGAACCACTCTCAAATGTTTAAAATTGTCTACAAAGCTGGCTGCTGGGATTGCTATTAATTCTACATAGGAAAACAAAACGACGACTTCAAGGCCCTCACTAAAAGCCGGTGACCATACATCAGCCATTGCTGATCATATCAAAATCACTGGTTACAACATTAATTGGGATCATTTTGATATTTTAGCGTCTGGCAAAACGGACTTCCGCTGCAAAATCAAGGAGACTTTGCTGATTCAAGAACTACAGCCTTCCTTGAAGATGAATTACAGTCCGTACTGCGCAATCTCAGCTCGACAATGTTTGTGAGACTCGCAAACAAGGAACGTTTACTAGCGAAAATGAAAATTATGGGACAAATTTACCTTTTCCTTCATTATTAACGTCATATGTCCTTGCCAAACAATAATAATAAGTAAGGAACCCCAAAGTTTTCCCAAACCGACGTTTCAGCTCATCGAGCATTCGTAAACACAACGGCCGTAAAGGCGGACTGACGGTTTACTCCCATTTGCTCCATGTATACTATAACCGAAGTGTAACATATCAACAAATTCAAAACAAAAAATGAAAAATAACCCCGAGATTGCGCAGTACGGACTGTAATTCAAATGTTAACGTCAGCAGTGAGAAGCTAATGCTTTATTAGCTGTAGCTTCTTAGGACTGACAGTCCTTACTATTAAATTACTGTTAGGGAAATGGTCAAAA
This sequence comes from Dendrophyllia cribrosa, assembly GCA_024195265.1. NCBI lineage: Eukaryota > Metazoa > Cnidaria > Anthozoa > Scleractinia > Dendrophylliidae > Dendrophyllia > Dendrophyllia cribrosa. The sequence goes on from JAJLRJ010000003.1 coordinate 49,868,007, forward strand.
CTACTGTACTCGGACAGGACCCACCATTTAAAGTGCCTATGAAATGAATTTTTTTTTTCGTTTTTCATTAGTTTATTATGTCCAAAGAACGAAAACAATAATCATTTCCCGAGGAAAAGAAAGAAAAACAGTTTTTTAGCCCCTCGAAGATGCGTCACTTCGGTTGAAAAGTGGCTCCAATTTTTGGAGAGCCTGGGGCGAGTGGGCGTGCAAGATGACGTAAATTGCGTAAATAGTATGACACATTGGTTTGTTTACGCTATAATTCCCTTGGAATCCTTTAGCGTAATGGTCATTTTGCCAACGTTTTTGGCTGTACAAATGTCAGACAGCGCCTAATTTGTTTCTTTACAGTCCTCTGAAGGTGAAGAGGATCAGTTTCGGATCACTCTTGATCAACTGAAATGATCGTGTCCACTGTAGTTTTGCCGTAGCGAGACGAACCGACTGTGCCGCTTGAGCAAAGGAAGTGAACATGAAGAAGACGGAGTTTGATTTAGATTATTAAACGTGAAAGGTACACATTTCAGTAGCACAGCGTCTCAGTGGTTCGCCAGTTGAGTTGTAAGCTTATTGAACGCAGAGGCGTTTTTGTTATTTCTATTTAGTGGCTCGTTGACTAGCGTTTATCGAACGCGAACGACATATTTCCCGTATATTTGTAGTACAAACAATCATGATATTAGTGCATTAGCGACTCGGCCGGTCTTCTCTGAAGTTCAATGATCGAGCGTGGAGGTTATGAACTTATTTTATCGGCTTGGCAATTCGCCTGTCTACTTAAAGTTCTTTTTTCAAAGCGAAGGATATGTCTTGGCGGCTTGCTAGTTGAAAGTTTCTAAATTATACTGATATGTTATGCATATCCGAGGTGGTGTTTTTCAGGCGGCTTGCTGAATTGAATGTGAATGGTGTATTTTTAGCGGCAAGGCGCCTTCAGTTGATAGCGTATTTATTTATTTATTCAAAATGTTTAAACTCAAGTATATACGTAATAATTATGCTTCTTAATTAGTTCAGTGTCTTGCCAGCGATTGAACGTTTCTGGAAATTTTAACCACTTGGCGGCTTGTAAGTGAGTTCAAAGTATCGTGTTTACATTTATGTCTGATTTATATTTCATTGTATAAAAATTGATCTGATCGAACACGCAATGATTCAGCGATGTATTTTGTTCCGAATAGTCTTACGCATTTGTACATGTAGATTTTTGATAGATGTTCCGTAGAATAGACGCATTCCAGTGAACACTTGCGTCGCTGCACTTTGAATTTTATAATTCGCAATACCGTATAAACATTTATATTACTCGCCAGTCAGTGTCGATCGAGTCAGCATATTTTTGTAGGCCTCGCCACTGACTTCGACAGCTCTCCAGTCGAGCCGAGGCTTGAAGGAACTTCCAAACAGGATATGGATTGGAAAAATTTTGCTTCATTAAACGGCCTCACCGGCCGGAATGTTATTTTCTTTTGCAAAATAATATTAATCTTAACAATAAGCGCTTTCATTGAAAACAACATCGCTTGACGTACCCTTTCCGATGTCGGCGAACAAATTTCGTGTATTTCGCCGGCCTATTTTCCTCTGGAGCAAAATAAAGCTTTGTTACACCCTCTGTTATCGAAGAATTCTAATATCTCGTATGTTTGAGGCCGCTCGCCACATAATATTGGTCCACCTCTAGCGACGTCTCTTGTCAGCTCTCTTGTTCTCTATATTCCCGCAGCAGTTTGTACAACTATTTACGTCACAGTGTAATATGACACTGGTTTTGGCCGCGCACAAATTGGAGCCACTTTTTAAGCGCCAACAACCTAACTTTGGGGCCATAAAATAAACGTTTCGCATCGTCCCTAACACTTTAAACCTTTTATTCCAAGGTCTAAACAGGTGAAACTTTCGATACATCAAAAAATAAATTACATTTCATAGACACTTTAACAAAAAGACTGTTGGTCTCTTTATGTAACCCCTCTCCCCCACCTAAAAAGATGGTGTCTTGTTGGTATAGCTCCCATTCTATCAGGAGTAGAAACTGAGAGAAAGATAAAAATATTCCTGTGCCATTTTACTAGCAATGCAAGCTTCATGCACACAGAATATTAAACAGTCTCATCTCTATTTTTTAGGCCAAAACATTGTGTCCATTACACTCATCAGATAGATGGTATCTTGTGTAACCCCCTACCCCTACACAGGGTGGGTCCTCGTCGAGTATACTTGTTATGACCACTTCCCTTAAGATTGTTTTTCTTAATCTTGGTTCCAGACCCCTACTTTTGATATATAAACAGTTCTCAAACACTGTAACGGTTACTTTTGAAAATGTATGTCGCTTAGCATACGAAACGTCAATTTTTTTTTATAAAAATGCGTTGGTTTACGATGTTTATCACCGCTGTTTGTGTTTTATTTCTTATCAAGTTACGATGGCCTAAGAACAAGAGTTTAATATGGCTTTATGTTAACTGTAAGTACCTAAAAATAGGCTGTTTTAATGATTTACTACAACCACCATAATCCTTCATCTTTTTGGTTTCTCGTATTAATTGGGACAATAATTGTTGAATTCTAATTTACATTTTATATGGCGGAAGACTGAAGAGGCTCGAAGAGTGAAATATATATCAAACTACCGCGTTTTAACAGTATTTAAATTGTTTTAAAATTATGTTAAGTCCATTGAATCGTGATGTCTTGTTCTTCTCGAAATGAATTATGTTAGCTGTAGTAATCATGAAAATCGCCCATTGACAAGTTGTCTTAATGTACCTTTGACGTCACAAATCTTATTAAAGGTGTTCTAATCTGTAGAATTGCAGTTTTTTTAATAAGTACATAACTACAAAAAAAGTAGCACTTCTAACAATTGAAGGGCTCGGGGCATATCCAGCCTATGTTGCTTTTGAGGTCGTTTTTAATATTTCTCGCTCAGATTTGTCTATTTTTGGCATGTGAACTACAAATTAGTTGCAAAACATTGTTCAGATTTTTTTCTGTTTTTTTTCCCCGTCGTTTTCGAGAATTAACATATGCAAAAAAAAAAAAAAAAATCTGCATGTCTCCCGCTGAATCCCGCTCGAAAAAATGAATCCCAAGGTTTACCCGAATTTCTCGATTTTACGCTGATTTTTCACTTCAGATGGCCAAGTTTGGGTCCGTACCGCTGAATCCCTTATCCCGCTCAAGAAAAATAAATCCCGAAGTTCATTCCCTCAAAATCGCTTCATTTTTATCACCGATAGTCAGCCACTTAGATTCGCGCCATCTCCCTTATCGTTACGGACCTCCTTTAGGAAGCACTCCCGGTCCTCCGCTGCCGGCTCATAGTCTTTGCCCGCCTTGCTGAATTTCACCCGGCCGCAAGAACTCGCTTTAAGCTGCCCAACACTGTATTTCAATCTCCCGCGCGACCACGCAAAGCCGACCTATCTGCCACTGTCGCAAAGCATGTCGGGATATCAATGGCGAAAACGAAAACGGAATGTCCGCCAAACGAAATACGGAAAAGTCTCGAAGCACTTCGGATATCGGGCATTTCGACTACGGCACGGGATGGGAAATGGCCCACAACTCACAACGCTGCCCCTTTTCTGATCCGAAGTGATTCCTGACTTTCCCGTCGGCTCGCCTTGTCCACCAACATCTATTTTCACCTCGAGCGTGAAATAGAGATTTAGGCAAGAAACACGACTCGTTTCTTTGAGAGGTGCTAGAGACTTACGGATTTCCGGACTTAATGATGTCCTTCAATCACCGGACGGGCCTTAAACATATTGGCTCATACGCACGCTACAGACGATGTGTTTGCCGCAGCGAGCTCGCGATCGATAACGAACCAGGCGCGCGTAAATAACTGAATTTTCGTTCATGTCGTTGGCGCGGGTCAGGAGTATTTCGGTCGCATATTCTCACGGCCAATCTGCTGTAATGGCGTCGAAATTACGCACTGAATGTAAACAACCACTAGGAGACCAGAACTCTGCTTTTTTTCAGGTGAAATTAGTCCAGTTTCTTAGGATTAGTGCAAATTCGACAAGGGTTTGTAATATTATTCGTTGTACGATAAAATTAGGCAAATCTGAGCGAGAAAAAAAGTAAAAACGCTCAAAAAGCAACTTAGGCTGGTTATGCCCCGGGCCTTTCAATTAGGTGAATACAAACGCTCATGTCTCCACAAGTAACCATTGATGTTTGGCTTATTTTTTCTTAAATTCGATAATAGGTTGTGGAGCCCAACATCGAAGCAACAAATCTCGTAGACATTGCTGCGAATCTGACCATCGGAGATAACAGTGAATTGAGCAAATTAATTCAGTCAGGTGACCTGTCACGTGCTGTCCAGTTGGCCACAGCAGCTATTGTAGCTGTTGATGATACTGCACATGTTCACGCAGCGTCCCAAGAAGAATTGACAACGAAAAAAAAGGCGGTACAGTAAACACCCACATATAAGAACCTAGATTTTTCCAACTTAGCCTAAATAGGTTCTTATAGAAATGGTATTTGGTCTATTTAGTGGGATTTTAGGCTACTTAGGTTCTTAAATAGGTTCTTAATTTGATAGGGGCACTAGCGATCAGCACAGATAACTACTACAGGGCATATGTGATATGGAAAGCCATTAATGCATGACAAAAATGCAAGGAAGTTTCAATGTGCTTCAAAAACTGTGACTTCGAAAATGAGAGAGACAATAGACCACATTCGTATTCGCGGTATGGAACTGGAACTAGCTTGCAATGGAGGCTAATGCGGGGGAATATCATTAAAAATATTTGCATGTGAAAAGATTCCCCCGCATGAGCCTCGACTGCAAGCTAGTTCCAGTTCAATACCGAGAATACGAAAATGGTCTATTGGACAACCATAACACGTCATAAATATTCAAAATGGCGGCGCGCGGGGAATTTAAAAGTGAAAATAGGCGATATTCATATCCATTTTTTTGTATACTAAAATTATATTTGCAACTGTTTTTTAAAAATTTCTAATTTAGACTTTATTTCCAACAATTTAACATCAATTTGTTATAACAATGGAGGTTCCCTTTAACCAGCGGTTACACGCGATTTGTGATTTGCCAAGGTAAAAAAATGTCCCACAATTCAATGAATCACTTTTCCTTTGCGGTTATGTGTTGATGTCAAACAGAGCATCGTGATTGGCTCTTGTACCTTGGGTACCAAAACGCTATTGCAACTTACCACTTTAAATGTCATGGGTGCTTTGTGTGATCCTTTTTATATATCCTTGTATATTTACCACGGGAAAATTACCTCAGGAAATGTCAGTCACACTCGCTAAATGCAGTTACACGCGGTGAAAGGGTCATTTACCACAGTAAAAGTGCCTTATGTAACTGCACTTTATATCATATTTCTCACTTGTGTTACAAATTTACGTCAGTTATATAAGTGGTTTCTTTGGTTTGTGTTTTGACAGATGAAGTCAAGTATTTTGCAACAGATGTCAGCTGTCCGAGCAGAGACTGTAGTTAGAGTCCAACAGGTGTCGAATGTGATTGCTGAAGCCACCTCGGTCATCAGCGAAGTTACTGTTGAAGCACAGGTAATTTAGTTAGTGTACATTACTGCGCTAAAAGCATTGTGTAAGTGCTGTCCTCTCCATCTGGTTTTGCAGCACGTAGGATGTGAAACGACAATGTTTTTAGTAATATATCAAACAGGAGGAACAGTGTTTCATCAGGATATCCAAACACCGAGGGGTGGGTTAAAAAACGAGGCACAGCCGAGTTTTTTTAACCGACGTGGAGGGGGGAGGGGGTAATCCTGCAATGCAATAGTGACCTAATTGACATAGTTTTTCACCTGGAGGGCATTTTTGTTAAATAAAGTGGTTAGTTTCTAAAGAAACTATGGTGCTGATTGGTTTTATCAACTGAGCTGATAAGGTAAATTGACCACTGTAAAATGATAAAAGAAGCTGACGTTTCGAGCAATAGCCCTTCATCAGACTGAACTTTTCATTACCATGCATTGAACGCCCATTTATACTCGTGTATCTTCAGGAAGCCGCCACCGATGCTCTTCTAGCGATGACATCAGTACTAAAAGCAGAGTCATTAGCTGGGGAAAGCTTCGAGACGCTTTTCGATGGCGCGCGGAGTCTGGTGACTGGTCTCGGTAGCATGCTCAGAGTGTCTTCATTTGGTGCTAAAGTATACGATGGTGCCCAAGCTTTTCCCAAATACCGCCGGCGGAGGAGTATTGGGAACGGGACATCATTGTTGTCAGATATCTTGGTTGAAAGGCGCAAAAGAGACACGGTTAATGGAATGTCTGATGAGCGACAGCAGCAGGTAATTTCATATTGGGATCATTCTCGTCACCAGAGCTACGATCCTTTTAGCCAGCGCCACGGATCACGGATTCTGGCAGATTCTGATTTGAAAGTCGTTCAGTGTTTATTCCGCTCAAATCTGATTGGCCGACAATCGAAAATGAGCACTCTGCACATGCTCAAAACGGAACCGGCAGAGTCTTTGTTCCGTAGCGCAGGTCAGGCAGAGACGAAGGCAAACATAAGATTAAAGTGCACCTAACCCTCCAATTTTTTGTCTTTCAATCAACTCAATGTACGTTGAAAAGTCGAATAGTGAAATATTTCTTGTTTTTAACGTTGTTAAGTTTTAGAGATTTGAATTTACAAAGTGCTACTAAGATGACGTCAAATCAATACTTCAATTTACAATACGCAGTTCACAGCTTAAGTATAATCAATTTAAGAAATACTAAATAAAAACTGTTAATAGTCGATTGATTTGTAAAAAATATTACTTGGAGGTGGAAACAAGTAGTTGTATAATAAACGAGTCTTGATTTGACCTCATCTTATTAACATTTTGTAAATTCAAACCTCTATAATTAAATAACGCAACGTTAAAAACAAGAAATATTTTACAATTTTGGGGTTAGGTGTACTTTAAAGTACTAACAAAAACATTAGGCTCTTGATGTTCTTGGTGCTATCCACCGGATCAACCACTATCTAGGTAAACCACTGGACAGGTATTAACAAAACTAATTGTGTTATCCACTGGATAGTGATTTATCCGGTGGATAGCGCTATCCACCTTTTGAACAACCAGGGCCAGTAGTCTGTCTAGTGTATAATCAAATGGATAAGGTTCTTAAAATGGCAATGTCGCCACTTTAGTGTTACCTAAAAAAGCCAAAAGACATCTTTATATCAGTGAAAACCCAAAATAAGAGTACAGTTTTGTTTAATGTTACTCTATCAGCGCTCTAAGAGTAAATATAACTGTCTTGGGCTGTAGATGGCCAGCATGAAAATGCATTCCAACTTGAAAAAAATAGGCCTTTTAAGTTCTTCCGTTGTGGTCTTGGAAATATATTTAATATCTTTCTCTTAGTGCTGTAGGAACATTACATTTACAGGAAAACGTATTTTAAAGCACAGTCTTGACTGTAAACAACATAAAAATCCCATGACATAGCCCTTTTAAAAGGACTGTTGCTTTTGACAACCCGTGCAAAAGTCGTCTTCATGCACATAGAAGTAAAAAGTTCATCGTTAGCAGCTGCTCACTTGTTATTTGACTTATTTATCCAACATCACAACCTTGTTGTTTAAACACTTATTTGCTGCTTATTTGCATTTTCACTTTTAAAGTAGTATTTGTAATGAAATATGTGTTATATTTCAGTCCAAAGCACGTGCAAACGGTATCCTAACTTCCCTGGATGATGTCGGAAGTACGATCCTGACCCGAACGTTCGTCGGAGAGCAACCGAGAGAACTATTGGCCAAGTCCGTATCCTTGCTTGTGGCTCGTGAGGAGCCCGGCTTACTTGCTGGTTCTGTTCTGTCAAGCAAAGGAAGTAGCTTCACTCTTCCTTCGGCTACTGATCTGTTTAGGAATGACACACAATTTGTGGATCGCCAGGTAACGTGCAAACTACTGACATGTAACATCATAAACACTCGTGTTCTTCGGCCATTTCAATTTGATGAGGAATAAAAAACAAACTGCGGTAATAAACATGACACATGGACTGCGCATGGTTTGAAAAAGCTTTGAATTGACTTGACGTTTCGTATGCTACAACATACATCTTTAGAAGTAATTGTGACGGTTGATACAAATTTGAATGAATTGAAAACTTTAAAAATTTTAAAGCGAGGTACTGGTAACGAGTTCAACATAACCTAAGCAGTGACATCCAGTTTTAATAAAGCCAGAGGTTTTCACTGCCAATGTTTACATTGAGGGCGGGCTTTAAGTCTCTTATCAACAATGTTTCTTTTATTTGACAATATAAGTCAGATCGACCATTTGCTTTGCTAAAACTTCGAAATGGTCCCATTTGATGTTGTGACAGGTAGAGATTGCGTGATCATTTCAAAGCTTTTACTCAAGTGGGTCACGCTTCCGCCGTTGCTGATCACGCATTAGAGACCTTAAGATTGAGGGTCTCCCCTTAAACCGCAAACCACAAACGTCGGCCAGCAGTTTACAGTTCGAAGTTCACCGTATGAACATAATCTAGCTGTTATTCATTCTGGGCTTGAGATTGAGGGTTACTTTTTACCTATGCCTATTACCGGAGCCATCTAGGAAACAAAGTATACATTCATGCATATTTATACATACATGCATTCACATATCATCAGAAACTGGCTTTTGTTTTACTTTATTTATCGTAGTTTAACCACAAAGTAATCCGACTGGCAAAACAGTTCCAACCGCAAATAGCCGGCTGCCATGATTGTTTTCATTCATTCGTTCACTTCTATTTTAGCTGAGAAATCGTCTTCAAAATTACGTTTCTATGAAAAAGAATTCGATAACTAATAAGCGACATAGTTCTAAAAAGTAGTATTTCCTCTCAAACGTGGAATTGTGACGTTTTAGGGTGCAAAAAAACTTGCGGTAAATCATTTACCACTAGAGCGTGGTCTAGCCGTACAAACGTGAACCTCAAACCGCAAACCAGACGGCAAGGTACTGGTCATGTGACTTCTTGACGTTCGCGGTTCGCGGGAAATGCCGAAAAACCTTGATCTTAAGGTCTCTAATCTCTACCGGTCACAACTCTGCGTAAGATATGCGTTAGAATGCGTTGATAAAGTGTGCACAGGTTCTGTGTAAAACCACGCTTATTTTCTCCCGTAGATGACATTCGATGTCAGATGTCTGAATTTTTGCCACAAAATTCTCCAGGAAATTTATTCCCTCCAACTTTTATTAGAGAAATGCTTACTCGCAAAAGTTTGCTTGAGAATATTTTTCAGACTCGCAACTTCCAAAAACCACTCGCATTTTCCGAGTTTGCGAGTGTTAATTTCGAGCCCTGTATAGGACTCTAGGAGTTGGACACTTACGTTTTTACTAAGTTTCTAAGGTACATCGTACATACGTTTTCTCTTTTTATGCAACTGACAGATGATAACAACGGACTACATACCTTTCTCATGGGACTCCTCAGCGGCGCGAATCACTACTGGAGTTTCCAGTCTTCAAATGAAGAATAGTTCTGGGAATGTTTTAAACATAACAGAGCTTGAATCCCCGATATTGATAAAGCTTCCTAACACTCAAGACTTGAAAAACAATTCTCGACCTCATTTCCTTGGCGCCGACAAAACCGTTTATCATAAAATAAATGTTACAACAGCAGGAATGACTCTGTTACTTAAAATACGACCAGAAAACGCCACAGAGTTCTTGGTATTTGGCAAATATAATGTACGACCGTCGATTGTCAACAGTGATTTCAACAAAACTATACCCGACTTTTCATCCTGTATTCACGATCGCATGTCAGCTAGTTTCGTCAACTGTTCACGTGATCCTTACATGGTACATGTAGACAGTGCGCATGTCAACCAGACGGGATACTACTATATTGGGATACAAATCAAGTCGAAAGGTAATGGCATCTCCAGAGTGAGGCGGTGTGTAGGGCAAGGGAGGTCCAAGCGATCGTGCGTACAGCACAAGGAACCTCCTACCACAGGCGCTAGTTTCAACATACCTCAATACCTACAAGGCGACGAAAACTACACCATGCAGGTCATACCAGCGGCTTGTCTGTACTGGAGCACGGAATTATCTCAGTGGACAACTAAAGGATGCAAGGTAAGGAATCTGAAACTGACGTTTCGCTACTTAGTGTGCCAATGCTCAGCGCAATAACTATAATAATATCCAATCCAGTTGATAAGATATGATACCAGCATAACCGGAAGGTGTTGATCAACACTTTTCATTTAAATGGCCACACTTTTCCGGGGGGGGGGGGGGGGGGGGGGGGGGGGGGTACTCCCATATATGAGCTATATAGGTATGTGCCGCTCTGAAGGGTTTTTGAAAACTGATCAGTTGTGTGAAGAATTTAGTCTAGAGAAGGTTTACTGGCAAATGGCATATTAGACTGTGATAGTGAACGAGTTTCTGGAAAATAGCGAGTCTGGAATAGGTCTAGGATAGGGTAGGTTTTTCCATGTTTAGTCTAGAATAGGGTTGCAAAATGCAGCTAAAATAGTCTAGTATAGGTCAAGGGTCTCAGAGTCCCTGCTGCACACCCCCACCCAAATATTTGTAATGGTAATCATACGGTTTCGAGTTCAATTTGTGATTAATTTGCACAAGTGAGTTTTTCAAAAAACTCAAATTGCACGAGCCGCTTCAGCGAGTGCAAATTGAGCTTTTTGAAAAACTCATGAGTGCAAATTAATCACAAATTGAACGAGAAAACCGGATGATTACTTATTAATAATCATACATGAAAAAATTTACATACGGGAAGCGAGTTTCTCGCTTTTCCACAGCATGTTTTCTTCATCTTCCGATACTTGTCGAGCTTTGTTTGGGCGCTTGCCGCGGCCAGCCAGGCGAAGCTGTTTCACTTTTCCCTCTAACACCTGTTTGAACGAGCTGAATTCTCTGTCCCGTACAATAGAAAGGCTATAGCCTTTGTCCTTTAGGTATCTTGATGAAGCGCTGTTGTCATAATTTTCGGGCTTTCTGGCTCACAATCTTCGCCGTGTTTGTTTTTTACTTCGGCGTAAAGTCGCTCGAGCAAATTGTTTAGCTCAGCTGGCCGAAAATTTTCGATTCAGTTTGCAATTTCCTTCCCTAGACCCCACTTTTTCCACGCTGTCAACCAAAAATGTGTACTTTTTACAGTATTTTCGTTTTTAGAACTGTTTTTTAGCTGTTCTATTGTCGTAAAAACCGTCGCGATAGAAAACCTGCTCAAAACGCCAGCCATTGTTTTCGCTCGCAACTTTTGGTCCATCCAAGTTTTGCGCCATTCCGAGGGCGTATTTGATTGGCTTTCTGTCAGTTCCTTTGTTCATAAGCCAATCAGAATGCTTTGTGCTTTTACAAATTTGCATTTTATTTCCTTTTTTCTGCACTGAATTTCCATTTTTCTGCACTGTGTTTCCTTAAAACTGCATTCCTCTTAGCCAATGAGAATCGAGAATTTTTTTCATGTATATTATTAGCCGAGTAATCCCCCCGGACACTTTTACACTGCATCCAGCGCAGAGCCGAATATACAGCTGTTTCGAGAAAGATTGTCGGAAAAAAACGCAAAAGTGCACGCGACAATCCCAAAAAATAATATGGGATATGATCGATGAATTTTAATAATTCAAATGAATAGATGAAACCCGCGATGCCTCGTCCGTACAGGGACGATCTTAGATGGCGGGCCATTGGGATAAATGAGTTTTTAGGATATAGCGTGGATGACTACCCACAATACCTTTCTGGATTGTCGCGTGCAATTTTACGCTTTTTCCGACAACCTTTTTCGAAACAGCTGTATATAAAGAACGATTTGACTCTGAGAAGGAAGGGTAAAACATCATAAGAACTATACCATATGTTAAAATGAAATTCAAGGTGGATCTAACTCTTCAAAGTTAAAGACCATTCCCTATACGACGGCTACTTCCAGGATATAAAAATATATCCTGGAAGTATATAGTGTTTAGGGTAATTAGCTGTAGGGAAATCGTCTGTCTGAAAATGATGTCAACAACAAGTGTGGGGGGGAGGGGGGGGGGGGGGTGGGGGTATTTAAACTCCTCAACAATCAGGACAAATAAAAAAACATAGCTGTCGTAGAGAGCCACCGTTAGTGGAGTTTTCATACCTTTTAAAGGGAGGCCCCAGCTGATATGTCGCATTTCCATGATTATGGCCAGTAGGATGCTTTAAGCTTGCTTTATTAACTTAAAATAGGAAGAAAAATCGCCAAAAAAGATAGAGCGAAGTAACTATAATAGCGACAAAATAACGGCATAAAAAGTCAATGTTCCACAAGAATGGTAATTTTGATTTCTTGACCGTATGTCACAAAATCAAATTTGATAAACTGGAATCCACTTTCATCATTGTACTCCTGCAATTTATCCCCAAACTTCTGCTTCTGTTTTGCCTCTACAGGTGGACGAAACAACAACCGAAGACGCCGTTCACTGCTCTTGTAGTCACCTGAGTGCCTTTGGAGGTCAGTTGTTTGTTGCACCGAATCCCATTGATTTTGACAAAGTATTCACGGAATTTACTCGCCTTCATGAGACCGGGAATGTAGCTGTTATAATAGCTGTAAGCTGTGTGTTTGGGCTGTATCTACTGCTGCTTGTGTTTGCTCGGAAGTACGATAAGCTTGATCACCTAAAGGTAAACAAATATGTATTTAATATATATAGATAGGCTGAGCCTAACAGTGTCGCTCTATGAACAGAAAGCCGATGATAAACTTAACTGAGGTGAAAGGTCGGAAGCACAAGAATTAAGATTGACGACCGGGCTATTTTTCAATTTTAGCCCTGATTCTCAAAAACAGAATTACGCGACCGTCTGCACAGTACATTTAGACCGTACGACTACTTCCCGAATGAAATACACCTGTTGCGTATCAAAAAACTGGAAATGAAAATTGCCAAAAATACACAAACATATTTGCATAAAAGGCCACGCGAGTGAAGTTATAACTATAAAAATCCAAGTCTTGATTTGTTTACATAAAATCGCTTTTTAACCTATGTAATGATGAACAAACGCATAAAAATGGACAACACAATCTTCTTTCGAAAAATTTCATTCAAATCTCCATAAGTTTATGTTTAAAAGCAAAACGCGAACCATTTATAGCTCTTCGACGCTGTCTTTCATGAAAGAAATCAAAACGACTGGATTTGTTTTTACGTTTTATAAAGAAATCTCCAAAACTAGCGAGATCACAAAGAAAAAGTCAATCACAGATTTATATCAACATAAATTCCCATCGAAAAATGTATTTTGTTTTACCTTCAAGTCCCTCGACCGCTTGAAAATTCTTTAAATCTCCGCTTCTTCAGTTCTGAAACCCGAAGTGGCAAACATCTCTTCACGTTGTTCCCACATTAGTAAAAACGCGGCTTCTGAGTATCCGTTAATTAGTATCCCTGTCTTGAGTAGCAAACCGCGAAAAAATACAGGAAAATAACGACTTTAATTTGAACGGTTTTCTCCGCTTAGTACTGAAACACAGGAAAACATCAAAGTACCGAGCTGACGTGACATTCGGCCGTGTAACCGCGCGAAAAACAAAGCCTCGCTTTGCTTTCAAAATTGCTAAGATACGCGCATGTTTTGCGACGTCATACGCACCCGCGAATTGGCCCTGCCCAACGCTACACACATGTACAGACGCCGTCCGCGATATGCTTTGACGGTCCAAGGAAAACCTTAAGTGCCACTATGATCAAAAATATACATTTTCTGTTCTCTTCATGTTTTGAAAATATAAGTACTCGTTACTTATCTTGCGAAGTTTCAAGTCAAAACTCGTACGGGAAGTGCCATTATTTTAACTTTACATTTCGAATTCGGCTTGCCGCCATTACTCAATTCAAAAATGACCGGGACCGAACCCTGAGAGTTGGATCGAGTTGGCCTGAAGATTTTATGACGTCATCAGCTCAACACGTGCCTTTTCGCTTTGTTGTCTGTGACGCGGAGGGAACCTCGTTGAGTCATTGACGTCACAAATCAAGTCACGTATACCAGATCGCAAACCAGTAGAACGTGGGCTCGGATTTATGAAAGGAGTAATGGCGGACGTCTTTTACGTGATTTTCGTGGGTTTTTGGCCAGCTATTTCTGGGCTGTGTTAAAATATATCAATCTAATTTATAGCAATTCGCATTTGTCTAAACCTATTAGATACATTTGCGTTAAAAAAGCGGAAAAAGAAATACAAAAATTTTCGTGGTAGTGGCGATGACCGCAATATCAATATGGAAAATTTACTTCAGCCGAACCATTGTATTTTTGTAAAGTAAGCTGGCTGTCTTTTTCTAATAATTCTTACCCAAGGGTACCGCCAGAGGCTCTCTCGCGGCACGCTTTCGTGGGAAGTCGGGGCCAGCCGTCGGCCGGCAAGGAGCGGCGAAAATGTAAGCTAAGAGACATCAGAGGCGTGTAATGAAAGGGAAGAGAGCGCAAAAAAAAAACCCTCTGGCACCCAGGGTAAATCACTCTTAACCGATAAGGGTAATGAGGAGTCTTATCCTCTTAGTTATGCTTTTATTTCCATTCTTTCTTTTCCTTCCAGCATGGTGAAAGGTCACTCTTGGGAGTCCGCTCACCTTGGGCTCACTTCTACGAGATTGAAGTATCCACCGGTATTTGGCGCAACTCAGGCACCACTGCTAAAGTGTACATAACGCTGGAGGGAGAGCAGGGTGCTAGTCGCCCATACCAGTTGAAAGGTGACTCGTACATTCCATTTGCACGAGGGAGCATTATCTCGTTCACTCTCTCCATCCCTATCAACATTGGTCCCATACGGAGCGTGCGCGTGTGGCATGACAACTCTGGTTCCAGTCCTTCATGGTTTCTCAACCATATCAAGGTCAGTGTGAAATTTGGATACGGAATTTAGTTTTATCGACTGAGTCGATAAGGTAAATTGACCACCGTAAAAAGATTCAAATAGCTGACGTTTCGAGCGCTAGCCCTTCGTCGGAGCGAATAGCCCTTCGCTAGCCCTTCGTCGGAGCGAACTTGGTGTTGCGGATGCTGTGATGACGTAAAACAAAAGATTCAAAAGACACTGAACAATACCCACACCACAACACAAAAGCTAACCAACAATGGCTTCCGCAACACCAAGAAACACCCGAAATTTGGTAACCATGTATCTTGTTGGAGCAAATTTGTTGTGATATCTATATTCTTACAAATTAATTTTTTTCACTGTTTATAAATACGGTTTCAAAAATATTGCGTGTCCTATAGCTAATCAAAGGCTCCTGTGAGCGAACTCGAGAATACGAAACGCTCTAACTGAAAGATTCTGCACATCTTCGGACCGTCCCCTCTCCTTGGCGTTTTTGCTCTACCAACCCCCCACCCCCCACCCCCCACCTCCTGCGACGAACTCCCAACCCTTCCCTCCCTCAAACGCCGTCCGATGTGTAAGGCAGGTGACCAATATATATAGCGGGCTCACTGTTCACCGATTCTCCCCTCTCCTTGGAGGTTTGATCCACCCCTACCCCCTGCGTCCAACTCCCCACCATCCCGTCCCTCCAATACCGTCCTCGTGGGTAAGGCAGGTAACCATTACATATCGCAGGCTCAATGTTTACAAAATAAAGTAAACAAGGCCGATACTACATAGACATTACTAAGTTTAACAAGCTATTTAAACTTTTGAAGTCAATTCGTATTTAGCATGATGTCTTCTCTATGCAGATTCGTATACTAATGAAGCAAAATGTAAACAATGACGTGAGCAAAGATTCGCCTATAGGACCATTAAGTTAGCCATGACTTACATTTGCATGACAACTGTCAACTAACATATATAGTTTGTGTGCCTTAAACCGGCGTATTTGCGAAAATGATAAAATTTTCCTTTGTACAACGAAAAACGAAAATGTCCGTTGTTTTATTGCTTCCACTTTCATATACTAGTTTGTGGCTCTTCGACAATTCTCGAAAGCTCGAAATTCAATTCTGTTGACAGGTATGTAATTTCGTCTTCTTGAAAATTCGCAGCTTACGGCTCCTCAAATTATATGGTTTTACTTATAGAATTAGTGAGCGGGTAATATGCAACAGCGGAAGCTAATTTTTGGTAGAAAGAATGTAGGAAGAATACTTTTTCTGCCAGTGTAAAGGGGCATTGTCACGCAGATTTTGCTGTGTTTTGGTCAAAATACACTAAATATATGACAAAGTACCTTTTCTTAAACACAAAAATTGCTTTTAGAACTACATGAAGATAATATCAAGTGATTTCTTCAAGGAAGAACAAACCATAATAAGTTTTTCTGCGATTTTTCCACGACTCTTGGGAGGAACTTGAAAAAATTGACCAATTTTTTCAAGTTGCAATCCATTTCCATCCTTGCCATCCGCAGCCAACGATAACGAATACTAGTTTCTGTGCACTGGTAGAGTATTTGTTAACAAAACTGGACCATTATTTTAAGGTTTCCATTGAAACAAATATGTTTTTTGGCTTTACAAAGTGATAATATTAAAAATAGGTGACAGTGTCCCTTTAAAGTGCCTATGAAATGAAATTTTCGACCCGTTTTTTTATACTAAAAAATTGAAGTCCATGTTCCACTGATTCATAATTTTCCAATTTAACTTTTGGTCAAGCAATGAAAAGTATTTTTTTGGAAGTCCAAAGTTGGTCAAAAATGAACTTTTCGTGTCCCGGGGCCTGGAACTAGTATAAAAAGAAACATACAATGCACAATCACTGCAACAAACCGTCGAGAATGGCCGGGTCTGGGTTTCCAGACCTAGCTCAGTATTAATTCTTGAAGTGAAACAATAAAAAACGGGGTATTTTAATCATACACAGGCGAGTTTGATGCTCCGCTCCCATCGCAAACTTGAACACAGAACAGAATATTTCGTTGTCGATAGAACGATGTCTACAAACTTAAAGGGACAGTGACCCGGCTGACGTCGCTGATGTATCGTGGCTTCATGACTGCGGCCAGGAGCTTGCTTTAAGCTTACTTTATTGTCTTGAAAATAGTTGAAATAGAAAGAAAAAGATCGCCAGGAGTGGCAACAAGCATAATCCCGCCCCCCACCACCCCTCCCACTACCACCCCTCCCCCCCAACCCCAACCCTAACCCACCCACCCCGCCTCCCTCCTTTCAAGAAAGAAAAGATAACCTAATAAAGAACATAGACTGCCGATGGAACATTTCCATCCTGTTTCAGTTTCCACGCAGCTCTTTACAACCTCTAATTTCATTGGACCCGGGTATCACGCAGCTCTATTGTTTTCAGGGCTAGCGTCCATTGTTGTGTTGTTTGTTCCATTGTTTTCTCAGCAAATCCGAGAAGACCTTGTAAGAGCTGCGTATTGCCCCTACTGTTTTTCGTTAGGCCTGTAATGAATTTGTTCTATGCTCGAGACAAACTGAACACAGTTTACTTCCAACAATGAAATAATTCACAGCTATCATCACACAAAATCCATGCATTGTCTTTCGCTTGGTTTGCAACATGTTTGCGCAAGTTATTTACTCAAGGTTAAAATATCACCTTATTTAAAAGTAAAGGTATGAAAACATACTTCAGCAGAATTGAAAAATAAGGACATTTTGCAAAATATTGCAAAACAAATGTTGCAAATGGTACTATGCAAAAGTACTGTTGAAGAAGTATTATTTGAATGGTCACACCATGGGATTTCGTTGGCAGAGTCAAACGTTAGAACTACACTGCATGTCTTCATAATTGAGGCTGGCTGTGAAAAAAAGACAAACATCCAGGCCTAGGAACTTTTTAAGGACAACACTGCTCAGTCTTTGTGCTCAGTCTTTGTTCTTAAGCTGCGTTCTTATCTTGCCGTTGATAAATAATATGGACATTTACCAAATTATTATCAAATCTCGATTTTCTACCCTTAAATAAGTTCTGGATTTGAGAACCTTGGCGACACACACCTATCCTAAATTGTCGGAAGTACCCCCCCTCGGATATTGACTGTATATCACTTTCTATAAATGTTTATATTTAAAATGTCTCGTGTTAATCTTGCAGTGAAACTTGTTATTGTCATGTTGAGGCAGTTTTAATCTTTATTTGACAAATAAACACGCGATATTCTCATTTACATTCTGCAAATTAACAGACACACTGCTGTAAAACAAAATACACCGGATATAAGATCTCCCAGATATACATGTAAACCTTATCGGAAAACAGAACCCACAAAAAAGGACTTTTAACAAATATAATCTCAGGGCTTACGTTCGGATTACGATAAGTTGACGAGAGGAGACAAGAAATGAGCAAGAACGGGAGAATGCAAAATGATAGTGAGACATGAAAACATTTACGTTACATATTGTCAGCTTTATCGCAGTTTACCAAATCAAAGCTCCTATGGGCCAACGCAGGAATACGAAACCCTCTAAATGAAAGATTCTTCACACCTTCGGACCCTCCCCTCTCTTAGGCGTTTTGCTCTACCAACCCCCCACCCCCTGCGTCGAACGATGCCGCCCCATGTGTAAGGCAGGTGACTATTACATATCCCAGGCTCGATGTTCACTCGTGTTGGTGTCTCGCAAAGTCTATTTTTTTACGTAGTCAAATCAGCCCTGCAGTTTATTGTATGTTTGTTATTTTTTTTGGCTGGTTAGGTCTCTCGCAGATCCTACGCATACCGTTAGCAGCATTATCGTTTGCGGTCCTTTGCAGATTTCACTTTTATTTTTATGTATTTTGGGACCGTAGGTCTTTACAGATCCGATATGCTGTGTTCTTAATGCATGGTTTTGTTCATGCGTTTAAATGTTCAGATCGGCTTTGTCCATCTACATTTCTCTTTGCGAGACACCTTTGCGACACTATGGGCTCTTTGTTCCTCGGAACACGTGATGTGGCAACGCGTGATTCGAGTGACAAGTACGGAACCTGATATGGTGAACGGGTCATTGTGAAATCTATTTGCGCTGGCTTTTGCTGGCGTCATTTAGTTCGCTACACCGTCTGTCCACGGTTGCGATCCTACTTTATCGGTTTCTGTCGTGATGGTGTCTCGCAAAGTCTATTTTTGTTACGTTGTCAGATCAGCCCTGCAGTTTATTGTATGCTTCGGGTATTCACGAGTTAGAAAGGGAGTTGTTTTACGTACAACCTGGCTTCCAATCTCCTAGACACTTTTTGTTACTAATTTCAAATCTGCTCTGTTTACCTAAACCAAGCGGTATAGACACACAAATGAACCCTGCATTGCGACGTACACAGGCAACTACTTCCTTTCCTTTATTCTATCCTATCTTGGTATGAAGAGCTAAGGGCCACCGTAGCCGCTGGAGCAGTACGCATCTCTTACAAGGTCTTCTCTGATCTGCTAAGAAAACAATAGAACAAACAACACAACAATGGACCCTAGTCCTGAAAACAATAGTGCTGCGTGATACCCAGGTCCAATGAAATTAGAGGTTGTAAAGAGCTGCGTGGTATCTGTGGGGAGTCGCTAGGTAATATATTATTCATAATACTTTGATCTTTGATTTCTATTTCCTAAGGTCTCTGATGTGTCAGCTCAAAAGCAATTGACCTTCACGTGTTACACGTGGCTGGCTGTGGACAGAGGTGACGGACTTGTCGATCGCACCCTTTCATCTGCTTCAGCAACCGGGAAAGGAATGGATTTTAAAGTTTACGTCCAGAATAAGATAGCTGAAGAATTCAGTGATAAGCATTTGTGGTTTTCTGTTGCAACGAGGTCACCAAGACATCGATTCACTCGCGTTGAACGATTGTCTTGCTGTCTGTCGCTTCTGTTGACTACAATGTTGGCGAGTGCTATGTTTTACCAGTTTGATACGGGTGTGGACAACTCACAGGGCACGCTTCAGTTGGGTCGTTTCGTGTTTAATCTCCGAGAGTTCATCATTGCAGTACAGAGCCTTTTTGTGGTCATGCCTGTTAATCTACTGATCGTGGGGATCTTTACTCACACAAGATCGGCGAAAGAGAAAAAACAGACTTCAAAAAAACTTGCAAAGAAGAAACGCGAATTTTCTCTGCCACATGACTTCATATATATCTCATGGTTATTGTGCTTTCTAACAGCTTTTGGTTCGGCAACCTTTGTCATCTTCTACAGTTTGCAGTGGGGTAAAGAAACAAGCGAGCAGTGGTTGCTTTCTATCGGATTGTCAGTTTTCATGGACATCTTTGTATCCCAGCCACTAAGGATTATTGTCGTCGCTTTTATTCTGTTACACATTTTCAAGACACGTGATCAGAGCTCCACTCAGGTGCTTTACCATGATGCTGAAGCTGTTGTTGATGTCGACGATATCCAATTAAGTGAGCAGGATGAAGGAGAGGAAGATACTGAAATGCCTAAACCGCCGAGCAAGAAACAGCTACGCCGTGCGAGAAACAACCGATTGAGAGAGCTTCACATGTTTACGGCGCTAAGAAAAATATTGTCGTATCTTATCTACCTGTGGATTCTTATAATTGTCTGTTATGGCGGACGTAATGAGCATGGCTTCTTGATGACCTCGTCCGTGGGTAAAGTCTTTGGACGTCTAAATATGGTAAGAGTAATACAGAGGGGGCTTTTATTTTGACTACCCTAACCAAATAACAAAGTGAAGCCAACTGTATGAGTTGTCTGCAGTTCACTTCAATCAGAACTTCCTATCATACTAGTTTCCTGTTCTAAGTTCTACGCAAACAACAATTTTCAGACTTGTCAGATTATATTCATAAAAGCGTCGTTCACAGTAACATAACATAGCCTTCTCAGTTTCAAAATTAACAGCCGAAAAATAAACGCCCTGTACCCGATTGTTCAAAGAGTAGATAGCGCTATCCACTGGATAATTCACTATACAGTGGATACGCATTAGATAAACCATTTGAGTTAATCACTGGATAGAGATTATCCAGTGTGGATAGCGGTATCCACCGGATAATTCACTATACAGTGGATATGCATTAGGAAAACCATTTGAGTTAATCACTGGATAGAGATTATCCAGTGTGGATAGCGCAATCAACTGGATAATTCACCATACAGTGGATACGCATTAGGAAAACCATTTGAGTTAACCACTGGATAGAGATTATCCAGTGTGGATAGCGCTATCCACCTTTTGAACATCCGGGGCCAGGGCGTTTGTCTGAGATACGTTTATAACCATCATAAGAAAATGGAACTCAAGCGGGCGAAAGGTTCATTGTCAGAAAATGTAAAGGAAAGCTTTATCGTATTTTTTCCCTTTAATTTTATTGTTATTATATTAGCAGCTGAGTAATTGGCGGTTGAATGTAATGTATTGTTAGTGTGATTAGTGTAAGTGTAAGGATGTAAGGATTTATGACTTACGTAGGAGTTACGTAAGTAATTGTTGTATAAACAATAAAAAAAAAATCTCAAGAAAAAACAAAAAAGGTTCATGGTGCCTCCTCTTTGGAATTGAGCTCCTTTTATGACGAATTCCTTAACCATTGTCTTATATTGTGCGAACCATGACGGGAGAAACATAGCCAGCTGATCATACAGTGAAATCCGCTGTAAGGAGTACTTGCATTTTATGTACATACATACATACATACATACATACATACATACATACATACATACATACATACATACATACATACATACATACATACATACATACATACATACATACATACATACATACATACATATAACTTTATTTAAACTCGGAAAAATCATTCAGTATATAAAAAGTGACAATTATATCATTAAAAATATATATACACTTCACTTACTGTTTTACAAGGTTCCCGAGTGGGAAACCGATGATTGAAATAGTCGGTTTATTTCCCTTGTGGCAAACTCACGCTTGTATTCAATATGTATCTATCTATTCTAGATTTCTTCACACGCCCGCACCTGGGTCTGGGCACGAGATGTCCTGGTACCGGGTCTTTTTGAGGATGGAAAACAAAGCAGTTCAAGTCTTTACATTGGCGATGGAGACTCCGTTCTTGTTGGGATGCCGCGCCTAAGGCAGCTTAGGGTGAAACAAGGTATTGCAGCCGGTTAATCGGAATCATGCTTATGGGAGGGAAATCTGCTTAGGTTGAGACGCGTTATGTTGAATAAAAGATATCCTGTGAGCAGGCGTGTGTTTCTCGAAAGTCCCGAAAACGTTTTTTTAAATTCAGTTTCCAACGAATGTCGTTGAAATTTTTAGCCGGCAAACAAGCCCAGCTCGTGTACTAAACGTATTACTAAGCTTTCAAAGTCAACAAAAACCAAATGTTTGTTGGTTAACATTTTGCACATGACATAGCTTTTCGGTCCCGAAAAGTTTCCGGGACTTTCGAAAAAAGCACGCCAGGTTCGCACTTTTAAAACGCGCGAAAGCGAGCCCGCGAGGAGGTTGGGCGGGGGGCGGGAAACATGACCTGAACTAACAATGACACTTTTGAGTGAAATTTGTGATCATCGCAGTATGCTCTCAACTTAAGGTGGCCCGCGGCTATTTAATGGCGCGGGGGTTCCCTTTTATAAATCGAATTTTCGGCATGTAAGCGTTAACCGATTTTTGTGAGTTTTGGTAGGGCGATAAAGGAGTCTTCAAATTATACAAGACTTTAAATTTTAGTGCATATAAGATAAGCGATTAAAGAATTAAAGAATTAAAGATAAGCGTTTATAGAAAACCCCGTTTTTTAAGAAAACGCGAATATTTTCATAAAACGACGACATTTTTTTTTCTAATTGAGCTCAATACGTTCCAAGACTTCAAGCTTTTCTGTGAGCAATTTTCCACAAAATCGGCTGGACAGAAATTACTGCACAGTCGAATGCTGAATTTAAGCTTTCTAATGTTATGCTTGTATTTGCCTCAGCTGTTCCAAGAACGCTAAAATAAGGCTACAATTCATAAATTACGCACTATAAACATCTTGTTCTTTCTTTGCTTTTAGTTTTTACTGGGAGCTTCCGATCTTTTCCGGTTATTCAGCAAAGTTTTCGGTTGGATCAAGCTTTTAAGTAATAGGGTGCGATTGCAAGCTTGTAACACACCCGACTATAGTGAATATATATGAATGTGAATATATGAAAATCGTATATTTGAACTGCGGATAAACATGAGTGAAATTTGTTATCATTGCAGTATGCTCTCAACTTAAGCAGTTGAAAAAGCAAGGAACCTGAAAAATTCAGGCTTGAACGGGATTCGAACCCACGACCTTGTGGTATCGCAGTTCAAATAGTCAGGGAAAGTTAATTTTGATGTGTGCCTTGTGGGCCGACGTTCAATCGACAGTTATATAATGGATACGGTAGTTTTATGTTATATAAGGCGCTTGTAAGTATAGTTTGCAGTTTTGTTGATTAACTAGTACTACTACTTCTACTTCTACTACTACTACTACTACTACTACTACTACTTCTTCTACTACTACTACTACTACTACTACTACAACTACTA